>JAVHZZ010000002.1:50537946-50670446 GCA_036250195.1 Mixophyes australis | reverse complement strand
CAAAAACATACTGGTAGGTTAATTGGCTGCTCTCTAAATTGACCATAGTCTCTCTGTCTGTGTGTTTGTGTCTGTCTGTGTGTGTGTGTGTGTGTTAGGGAATTTAGACTGTATGCTCCAATGGGGCAGGGACTGATGTGAATGAGTTCTTTGTACAGAGCTGCAGAATTAGTGGTGCTATATAAATATATGGTAATAAGTAGGTGGCAGAGCAGTAACTAAAAATGTTAGTGGCTGAGGCGAGATAGGCAACTTATGCCCCTAGCCCTCAACTGTAACCAAATGAACCTAAAAAATGAATCAGCATTGACTCTCTCACACAGCCCTAATTATGGACATGGTATATGGTGATTACTAACGTGCAAACAAGTGTACAACTGCAACATGACAATACCCGGCAGCGAGATACCTGGAAAAAAAATATTTTAATATATATTGCCCCAATAAGTGAGCACTACTAAGCAGGGGTCGGGCCAATGCATTTTCTACAAAGCATGTACACGGAAAATGCCAGGTTGCAGTACTCAGTGTGTATTGATATAATTGTCTTGACGTGTTTGGGGCAAAGCACACAGCTCGTTGTGTTTCATCTACAAGCCAATATGCATCGGTACCATTTCCATATTTGACCGCTAGATGTCAGTATTGAACTGTACTGATGAGTATAGACATTTACAGGGGATCAGCGTTCCATTGTGTGTCCAGCCAAATACAACTGTCAGGTTTGGAATTTATTACGTTTGTGTCTAGAGCAGTAACACAGAACTGCAATTTCCTAATACGACAAAGGCTCTGCTACTGTATTCAAAGGGAATGTGTGAGTGTGAAATGCAGAGCATTGATTTGGAGGTGAGAGGGCTCGGGGCAGGCAGGGGACATCCTGGGGACACCTCCTGCTGTCTTGTCACCTCTGCACGAGTCGCCGGAGGTGTGATAGAGGTGACCCGGAGCTGCTGTCACCTGCGTGCCACTGATACTAGACCCCAGTTGTCAAAGCAGTGGAGACCGAAAGTCGCACTAAAGTCGTGAGACAGACAGTTATCCGACTTATTAAACGCATTTGTTTCACACGCTGCTTTCTAAAGATAACAACACGGCTAGAATAAATTGTATACGTACACTATAATAACACTCCGTATTAAACTGAATGATTTCTCTCCTTTATCAGACATTTAGTTATAATTGTCTAAAATGTTACTGCTTTTAAAATGAACACATATTATTTTCTGTCTAGGTTCATATATGTTAATATAACATCCATCATATTAGCACAATATGACTATTTCACATGGTAACTGTACTAGGCTGCACATTCATATTGCTGGTGTCCCAGGTACGACGTATCTGTACTAAACAAATCACTTCCGATTTGCAGTAGATTAATTTTTTAATCAAATCTTTTGTATTGAATTGCAGCATATTAATTAAATGATCTCTCCAGAAATTTGAAGAGCACTATAATTATCACCTTTTCATAGTTTTCTTTGTTATACTATCAAGTGGTTTGATATAAATCATTGGATTATTCAAGGATCAGTGGGGGAAAAAAAGTAAAGAATAATAACGATGTAGTACCACATATGACCACCAGGTGATGCAGGATGCAAACCATGGGCCTGATTCAAGCCCAAACTCACCGTACACGGCAGTTTCATTTCAGAGCAGGAACGTAAGCATAGTTCTGATCATAAATAGAGATGAGCGCACTCGGATTTATGAAATCCGAGCCCACCCGAACGTTGCCAATCCGAGTCGGATCCGAGACAGATCCGGGTATTGGCGCCAAATTCAAATCTGAAACTGAGGCTCTGACTCATAATCTCGTTGTCGGATCTCGCGATACTCGGATCCTATAAATTCCCCGCTAGTCGCCGCCATCTTCACTCGGGCATTGATCAGGGTAGAGGGAGGGTGTGTTCGGTGGTCCTCTGTCCTGCTATATCTCGTGCTGTTCAGTGCTGTGCTGTGCTGTGCTCAGTCCAGTGGTGCTGTGTCCTGTGCTCTGTCCTTCTGAGGTCAGTGGTGCTGCTGGGTCCTGTGCTGTGTCCTGTTCAGTCCAGTGGTGCTGTGTCCTGTGCTCTGTGCTTCTAAGGGCATAGTTATTTCCCCAATATTCCCCTGTGTTTAAAAAAATAAAAAAAAGTTATTTAAAAAAATACCAAAAACCAATTAAATTTTTTTTTAATTACCACAAAATTTGCACAACCAATCCTGCAGTATAAGCCCATTGATACTGCAATATTACTAAGTTTACACATTCAGCAGTAAAAGTCCAGTGGTACTGCAATATTACAAAGTTCACACATTCTGCAGTATCAGTCCAGTGGTGCTGTGTCCTGTGCTCTGTCCTGCTGAGTTCCGTAGTGCTGCTGGGTCCTGTGCTGTGTCCTGTTCAGTCCAGTGGTGCTGTGTCCTGTGCTCTGTGCTTCTAAGGGCATAGTTATTTCCCCATTATTCCCAAGTTTTTAAAAAAACAAAAAAAGTGATAAAAAATATTAAAATAATTTTTTTTAAAAAAAAAGTAATTATAACCAAATTTGCAAAACCAATCCAGCAGTATAAGTCCATTGGTACTGCAATATTACCAAGTTCACACATTCTGCAGTATCTTGTGCTACATATAATCAGGGCCGGATTAAGGGAATGGAGGCCCCTGGGCCTCCATTCCCCGTGAAGGCCCCCCCCCCCCCCCCTCCGCTCTTTACTGGGGAGATCTTGTGAGAGTGAGACTCACGAGATCTCCTCAGTAAGGAGACTACAGCGCGCCGGAGAAGGACCGCAGTGAAAGTGCTCAGCAGCACTGATCGCGCCGGGGGCGCCCCGCCCCCGACCAATCAATACTGCTGCTGAGCACTTTCAAGGGCCCCCTGGATGCCATAGGCCCCTGGGCTGTAGCCCAGTTAGCCCTATGGTTAATCCGGCCCTGCATATAATGGAGACCAAAAATTTGGAGGATAAAGTAGGGAAAGATCAAGACCCACTTCCTCCTAATGCTGAAGCTGCTGCCACTAGTCATGACATAGACGATGAAATGCCATCAACGTCGTCTTCCAAGCCCGATGCCCAATCTCGTAGTACCGTGCATGTAAAATCCAAAAAGCCCAAGTTAAGAAAAAGTAGCAAAAAGAGAAACTTAAAATCATCTGAGGAGAAACGTAAAGTTGCCAATATGCCATTTACGACACGGAGTGGCAAGGAACGGCTTAGGCCCTGGCCCGTGTTCATGACTAGTGGTTCAGCTTCACCCACGGATCTTAGCCCTCCTCCTCCTCCCCCCCCCCTACAAAAAATTGAAGAGAGTTATGCTGTCAGCAACAAAACAGCAAACAACTCTGCCTTCTAAAGTGAAATTATCACAAATCCCCAAGGCAAGTCCAAGGATGTTGGTGGTTGTCAAGCCTGAGCTTCCCATCACTGTACGGGAAGAGGTGGCTCGGGAGGAGCCTATTGATGATGTAGCTGGCGCTGTGGAGGAACTTGATGATGAGGATGGTGATGTGGTTATTGTAAATGAGGCACCAGGGGGGGAAACAGCTGATGTCCATGGGATGAAAAAGCCCATCGTCATGCCTGGTCAGAAGACCAAAAAATGCACCTCTTCGGTCTGGAGTTATTTTTATCCAAATCCAGACAACCAATGTATGGCCATATGTAGCTTATGTAAAGCTCAAATAAGCAGGGGTAAGGATCTTGCCCACCTAGGAACATCCTCCCTTATACGTCACCTGAATAACCTTCATAGTTCAGTGGTTAGTTCAGGAACTGGGGCTAGGACCCTCATCGGTACAGGGACACCTAAATCCCGTGGTCCAGTTGGATACACACCAGCAACACCCTCCTCGTCAACTTCCTCCACAATCTCCATCAGATTCAGTCCTGCAGCCCAAGTCAGCAGCCAGACTGAGTCCTCCTCAATACGGGATTCATCCGAGGAATCCTGCAGCGGTACGCCTACTACTGCCACTGCTGCTGTTGCTGCTGTTAGTCGGTCATCTTCCCAGAGGGGAAGTCGTAAGACCGCTAAGTCTTTCACAAAACAATTGACCGTCCAACAGTCGTTTGCCACGACCACAAAATACGATAGTTGTCACCCTATTGCAAAGCGTATAACTGCGGCTGTAACTGCAATGTTGGTGTTAGACGTGCGCCCGGTGTCCGCCATCAGTGGAGTGGGATTTAGAGGGTTGATGGAGGTATTGTGTCCCCGGTACCAAATCCCGTCGAGATTCCACTTCACTAGGCAGGCGATACCAAAAATGTACAGAGAAGTACGATCAAGTGTCCTCAGTGCTCTAAAAAATGCGGTTGTACCCACTGTCCACTTAACCACGGACATGTGGACAAGTGGTTCTGGGCAAACGAAGGACTATATGACTGTGACAGCCCACTGGGTAGATGCATTCTCTTCCGCAGCAACAGCAACAGCTGCATCAGTAGCAGCATCTACAAAATGGCTGCTCGTGCAAAGGCAGGCAACATTGTGTATGACAGGCTTTAATAAGAGGCACAACGCTGACAACATATTAGAGAAACTGAGGGAAATTATCTCCCAGTGGCTTACCCCACTTAGACTCTCATGGGGATTTGTGGTGTCAGACAATGTCAGTAACATTGTGCGGGCATTAAATATGGGCAATTTCCAGCACGTCCCATGTTTTGCCCACACCATTAATTTGGTGGTGCAGCATTACCTCAAGAGTGACAGGGGTGTGCAGGAGATGCTTGCGGTGGCGCGCAAAATTGCTGGACACTTTCGGCATTCAGCCAGTGCCTACCGCAGACTAGAGGCACATCAAAAAAGCATGAACCTGCCCTGCCATCACCTCAAACAAGAGGTTGTGACGCGCTGGAACTCCACCCTCTATATGCTGCAGAGGATGGAGGAGCAGCAAAAGGCCATTCAGGCCTACACAGCCACCTACGACATAGGCAAAGGAGTGGGGATGCGCCTCAGTCAAGCGCAGTGGAGACTGATTTCCGTGTTGTGCAAGGTTCTGCAGCCATTTGAACTTGCCACACGAGAAGTCAGTTCCGACACTGCCAGCTTGAGTCAGGTCATTCCCCTGATCAGGCTGTTGCAGAAGCAGCTGGAGAAAGTGAGGGAGGAGCTGGTAAGCCATTGCGATTACACCAAGCATGTAGCCCTTGTGGATGTAGCCCTTCGTACGCTTTGCCAGGATCCGAGGGTGGTCACTCTTTTAAAGTCAGAGGAATACATTCTGGCCACTGTGCTCGATCCTCGGTTTAAAGCGTATGTTGTGTCTCTGTTTCCGGCGGACACAAGTCTACAGCGGTGTAAAGACCTGCTGGTCAGGAGATTGTCCTCTGAAGAGGACCGTGACATGCCAACAGCTCCACCCTCATTTTCTTCCACATCTATGGCTGCGAGGAAAAAGCTCAGTTTTCCCAAAAGAGGCGCTGGCGGGGATGCTGATAACATCTGGTCCGGACTGAAGGACCTGCCAACCATTGCAGACATGTCTACTCTCGCTGCATTGGATGCTGTCACAATAGAAAAAATTGTGGATGATTACTTTGCTGACACCATCCAAGTAGACATGTCAGACAGTCCATATTGTTACTGGCAGGAAAAAAAGGCAGTTTGGAAGCCCCTGTACAAACTGGCTCTATTTTACCTGAGTTGTCCCCCCTCCAGTGTGTACTCGGAAAGAGTTTTTAGTGCAGCGGGGAACCTGGTCAGTGAGCGGCGAAGGAGGTTGCTTCCTCATAACGTTGAAAAAATGATGTTTATAAAAATGAATAATCAATTCCTCAATGAAGTACAGCACTGCCCTCCAGATACTACAGAGGGACCTGTGGTTGTGGAGTCCAGCGGGGACGAATTGATAATGTGTGATGAGGAGGAAGTACACACTGTAGGGGGAGAGGAATCAGAGGTTGAGGATGAGGACGACATCTTGCCTTAGTAGAGCCTGTTTAGTCTGTACAGGGAGAGATGAATAGCTTTTTTGGTGTGGGGGCCCAAACAAACCAATCATTTCAGCCAAAGTTGTTTGGTAGGCCCTGTCGCTGAAATGATTGGTTTGTTAAAGTGTGCATGTCCTATTTCAACAACATAAGGGTGGGTGTGAGGGCCCAAGGACAATTCCATCTTGGAACTTTTTTTTTTGCATTATATGACCAATCAACAGTCGTTTGCCATGTTCAAAAAGTAAAACCAAATTTAAACTAATTCAAGAAATTAAACCAAAAGTAAAATGCCCTGTCATAATTTAAAACAAGAGGTATTGACATGCTCTAAAACTACTGTATTGTTGTTTATATTTTATAAACACTACACTTGAAAGCTTGAGTCTTTCAATAAAAAAGTAACTGTCCATTGCACGAATATTTGCAACAGGGACAATTTTAGGGTTAAGAAAGTCAACTAATAACACTTCGACGCTGTCTGTCTTTATAAACACTACACTTGGAAGTTGGAGGAGGTATTGTGGCCCCGGCACCAAATTTACTACCGGGGCCACTCCACTGTGCAGTCCATATTTAGGTGTATCAGATATTAAACAACGGTGACAGTTGATGCCCAATTTTTTAATTATATTGTTGGCCCTGTAAAAAATTGTGTTCCGGGCACACCACACTACGCAGTCCATACCCTTTTTTGGTGGAATTCTGACCCGTGGAGGGTTTTTTAATTATATTGTGGCCTCGGTACCAAATTGTGTACCGGGGCCACCACACTATGCAGTCCATACCCTTTTTTGGTGGAATTCTGACCCGTGGAGGGTTTTTTAATTATATTGTGGCCTCAGTACCAAATTGTGTACCGGGGCCACCACACTACGCAGTCCATACCCTTTTTTGGTGGAATTCTGACCCGTGGAGGGTTTTTTAATTATATTGTGGCCTCGGTACCAAATTGTGTACCGGGGCCACCACACTACGCAGTCCATACCCTTTTTTGGTGGAATTCTGACCCGTGGAGGGTTTTTTAATTATATTGTGGCCTCGGTACCAAATTGTGTACCGGGGCCACCACACTATGCAGTCCATACCCTTTTTTGGTGGAATTCTGACCCGTGGAGGGTTTTTTAATTATATTGTGGCCTCAGTACCAAATTGTGTACCGGGGCCACCACACTACGCAGTCCATACCCTTTTTTGGTGGAATTCTGACCCGTGGAGGGTTTTTTAATTATATTGTGGCCTCGGTACCAAATTGTGTACCGGGGCCACCACACTACGCAGTCCATACCCTTTTTTGGTGGAATTCTGACCCGTGGAGGGTTTTTTAATTATATTGTGGCCTCGGTACCAAATTGTGTACCGGGGCCACCACACTACGCAGTCAAGATAGATAGATGCGTATCATAGATAAAGTACATTCAGTGGTGTGGGGCAAATTGAAAAATATTCAAAATGCACTGACATTATCAAAAACAAGAGGTTTTCACACGCTGAAAATCCAACATGTATATGATGGAGAGGATGGAGGAGCAGCCGTATGTGCAGTGTAATGCAGACCTGTTGAAGGTTTTTTATATATTTTATTGTGGTGCCCAGTGCCCACTACTCTACGCAGTCCAGATACTATTTTTGGGTGTAATTCTGACCTGTTGAAGGTTTTATATATATTATATTGTGGTGGCCAGTGGCCAGTCCTCTATGCAGTCCAGATACTATTTTTGGGTGTAATTCTGACCTATTGAAGGTTTTCTATATATTTTTTATTGTGGTGCCCAGTGCCCACTACTCTACGCAGTCCAGATACTATTTTTGGGTGTAATGCAGACCTGTTGAAGGTTTTCTATATATTTTTTATTGTGGTGCCCAGTGCCCACTACTCTACGCAGTCCAGATACTATTTTTGGGTGTAATTCTGACCTGTTGAAGGTTTTCTATATATTATATTGTGGTGGCCAGTGGCCAGTCCTTTACGCAGTCCAGATAGAGGTGTATCAGATATTAAACAACGTTGACTGTTGCTGCAAAAATTGTAAATAATATTGTGGGGAACACTACACTACGCAGTCCATAAACTTTTTGGGTGGAATTCAGACCTGTGTAGGGTTTTTTAATAATATTGTGGTGACCCACTCCTCTACGCAGTCCAGGTACATTTATTGGTGCGAATCATACAAGTTGATGGTTTTCTTATTATATATATTGTGGTGACCCACTCCTCTACGCAGTCCAGGTACATTTATTGCTGCGAATCATACAAGTTGATGGTTTTCTTATTATATATATATTGTGGTGACCCACTCCTCTACGCAGTCCAGATACATTTATTGCTGCGAATCATACAAGTTCAGGGTTTTTAATATATATTGTGGTGACCCACTCCTCTACGCAGTCCAGGTACATTTATTGCTGCGAATCATACAAGTTCAGGGTTTTTAATATATATTGTGGTGACCCACTCCTCTACTCAGTCCAGGTACATTTATTGGTGCGAATCATACAAGTTCAGGGTTTTTAATATATATTGTGGTGACCCACTCCTCTACGCAGTCCAGGTACATTTATTGGTGCGAATCATACAAGTTGATGGTTTTCTTATTATATATATTGTGGAGACCCACTCCTCTACGCAGTCCAGAAAGATACCTCGTTGCAACGTTTTGGACTAATAACTATATTGTTAGGTGTTCAGAATACACTGTAAATTAGTGGAAATGCTTGTTATTGAATGTTATTGAGGTTAATAATAGCGTAGGAGTGAAAATAAGCCCAAAAACTTGATTTTTAAACTTTTTATGTTTTTTTCAAAAAAAATCCGAATCCAAAACCTTAAATCCGAACCGAGACCTTTCGTCAAGTGTTTTGCGAGACAAATCTGAACCCCAAAAATAATGAAAATCCGGATCCAAAACACAAAACACGAGACCTCAAAAGTCGCCGGTGCACATCCCTAATCATAAATAGATCCAATCGGATCTTACGATGTGTTTCTATTTGAATCTGGGTATAAGAATGCTCTGGCTAAACGTTTCTTGCTGTATGTAGACAGCACAGACTGCAGTATAAACACGAGCGTATGTGCAATACAGTGTCACATCAGAATGCATTAAAAAAGTTGTACTATAAAATAAGTTAACAACTCTTAACAGTATAATCATTGATTAACATGTATTTTAACATTTTTTTTTTATTTATTTTTTTACATTAATTACATAAAGATGTTTTCAATGCGTACTGTACATACAATGCGTTTTTAAAGTCTGTATTACTCAGATACACATTTTCTGTGATAGCCTGTTTAGTTTTTAATACTATGTGGTGTCAGTCATCACTATTGGTTGTCACTTACACCGAGTTGGTTACCTTTTAACGATGACTGCATCCCTGACAGTAATATGCCCGACTTCAACATTTTAAAGCCGACGTGCTGGACCGAAGTATAATTGTGACTTCCAAAAAATAATGACGTTTTATAACAGCGACTATGCGAGATTCCGTTACTAGTAAATGACGTCACTGTTAAACGCGACGCTACTATTACTGCTGTTAAGGGGATATACAAGAAAGCGCCGGCTGTACAATGTTATTTTTCCAAACACTTCTACATTGTACAGCTGGTGCTTTCTTGTCCGAATATGACTCAAACCTAATATGTTTATTGTGCAACGAGGTCTGTATTCTATACTAGGAGAAGATTCATAGATCCCTTACCTGTGACCATTCAGAAACGGATTACATCCTTATATAGCTCTGTTGGGGCCGTCTATTCGCATTACTTTAATGTGAGCTCATCCTCAGACCGGGTCTGATCATCCAACAGGCTGACTAGGCTGCAGCCTAGGGCAGTGGTTAATGAATGGACAGGCGGAGCGCATGTGAGCTCATCCTCAGACAGGGCCTGATCATCCAACAGGCTGACTAGGCTGCAGCCTAGGGCAGCGGTTAATGGATGGACAGGCAGAGAGCATGTGAGTTCATCCTCAAGGCCTGATCATTCAGCAGGCTGACTAGGCTACAGCCTAGGGCAGTGGTTAATGAATGGACAGGCGGAGCGCATGTGAGCTCATCCTCAGACAGGGCCTAATTCTCCAACAGGCTGACTAGGCTACAGCCTAGGGCAGTGGTTAATGGATGGACAGGCAGAGCGCATGTGAGCTCATCCTCAGACAGGGCCTAATTCTCCAACAGGCTGACTAGGCTACAGCCTAGGGCAGTGGTTAATGGATGGACAGGCAGAGCGCATGTGAGCTCATTCTCAGACAGGGCCTGATTCTCCAACAGGCTGACTAGGCTACAGCCTAGGGCAGTGGTTAATGGACGGATAGGCAGAGCGCATGTGAGCTCATCCTCAGACCAGGTCTGATCATCTAACAGGCTGACTAGGCTGCAGCCTTTGGCAGTGGTTAATGGATGGACAGGCAGAGCGCATGTGAGCTCATCCTCAGACCAGGTCTGATCATCCAACAGGCTGACTAGGCTGCAGCCCTTGGCAGTGGTTAATGGATGGACAGGCAAAGTGCATGTGAGCTTATCCTCAGACAGGGCCTGATTCTCCATCAGGCTGACTAGGCTACACCCTAGGGCAGCGGTTAATAGATGGACAGGCAGGGAGCATGTGAGAACATCCTCAAGGCCTGATCATTCAGCAGGCTGACTAGGCTACAGCCTAGGGCAGTGGTTAATGAATGGACAGGCGGAGCGCATGTGAGCTCATCCTCAGACAGGGCCTAATTCTCCAACAGGCTGACTAGGCTACAGCCTAGGGCAGTGGTTAATGGATGGACAGGCAGAGTGCATGTGAGCTCATCCTCAGACAGGGCCTAATTCTCCAACAGGCTGACAAGGCTACAGCCTAGGGCAGTGGTTAATGGATGGACAGGCAGAGCGCATGTGAGCTCATTCTCAGACAGGGCCTGATTCTCCAACAGGCTGACTAGGCTACAGCCTAGGGCAGTGGTTAATGGACGGATAGGCAGAGCGCATGTGAGCTCATCCTCAGACCAGGTCTGATCATCTAACAGGCTGACTAGGCTGCAGCCTAGGGCAGTGGTTAATGGATGGACAGGCAGAGCGCATGTGAGCTCATCCTCAGACCAGGTCTGATCATCCAACAGGCTGACTAGGCTGCAGCCTTTGGCAGTGGTTAATGGATGGACAGGCAAAGTGCATGTGAGCTTATCCTCAGACAGGGCCTGATTCTCCATCAGGCTGACTAGGCTGCACCCTAGGGCAGCGGTTAATAGATGGACAGGCAGGGAGCATGTGAGAACATCCTCAAGGCCTGATCATTCAGCAGGCTGACTAGGCTAAAGCCTAGGGCAGTGGTTAATGGATGGACAGGCAGAGCACATGTAAGTTCATCCTCAAACAGGGTCTGATCATCCAACAGGCCGACTAGGCTGCAGCCTAGGGCAGTGGTTAATGGATGGACAGGCAGAGCGCATGTGAGCTCATCCTCAGACAGGGCCTGATTCTCCATCAGTCTGACTAGGCTACAGCCTAGGGCAGTGGTTAATGAATGGACAGGCAGAGCGCATGTGAGCTCATCCTCAGACAGGGTCTGATCATCCAGCAGGCCGACTAGGCTGCAGCCTAGGGCAGTGGTTAATGGATGGACAGGCAGAGCGCATGTGAGCTCATTCTCAGACAGGGCCTGATCATCCAACAGGTTGACTAGGCTGCAGCCTAGAGCAGTGGTTAATGGACGGACAGGCAGAGCGCATGTGAGCTCATCCTCAGACAGTGCCTGATTCTCCAACAGGCTGACTAGGCTACAGCCTAGGGCAGTGGTTAATGGATGGACAGGCAGAGCGCATGTGAGCTCATCCTCAGACAGGGCCTGATTCTCCAAAAGGCTGACTAGGCTATAGCCTAGGGCAGTGGTTAATGGATGGACAGGCAGAGCGCATGTGAGCTCATCCTCAGACAGGGCCTGATCATCCAACAGGCTGACTAGGCTACAGCCTAGGGCAGTGGTTAATGGATGGACAGGCAGAGCGCATGTGAGCTCATCCTCAGACAGGGCCTGATTCTCCATCAGGCTGACTAGGCTGCAGCCTAGGGCAGTGGTTAATGGATGGAATGGCAGAGCGCATGTGAGCTCATCCTCAGACCAGGTCTGATCATCCAACAGGCTGACTAGGCTGCAGCCTAGGGCAGTGGTTAATGGATGGACAGGCAAAGTGCATGTGAGCTTATCCTCAGACAGGGCCTGATTCTCCATCAGGCTGACTAGGCTACACCCTAGGGCAGCGGTTAATAGATGGACAGGCAGGGAGCATGTGAGAACATCCTCAAGGCCTGATCATTCAGCAGGCTGACTAGGCTAAAGCCTAGGGCAGTGGTTAATGGATGGACAGGCAGAGCACATGTAAGTTCATCCTCAAACAGGGTCTGATCATCCAACAGGCCGACTAGGCTGCAGCCTAGGGCAGTGGTTAATGGATGGACAGGCAGAGCGCATGTGAGCTCATCCTCAGACAGGGCCTGATCATCCAACAGGCTGACTAGGCTACAGCCTAGGGCAGTGGTTAATGGATGGACAGGCAGAGCGCATGTGAGCTCATCCTCAGACAGGGCCTGATTCTCCATCAGGCTGACTAGGCTGCAGCCTAGGGCAGTGGTTAATGGATGGACAGGCAGAGTGCATGTGCGCTCATCCTCAGACAGGGCCTGATCATCCAACAGGCTGACTAGGCTACAGCCTAGGGCAGTGGTTAATGGATGGACAGGCAGAGCGCATGTGAGCTCATCCTCAGACAGGGCCTGATTCTCCATCAGGCTGACTAGGCTACAGCCTAGGGCAGTGGTTAATGGATGGACAGGCAGAGCGCATGTGAGCTCATCCTCAGACAGGGCCTGATTCTCCAACAGGCTGACTAGGCTACAGCCTAGGGCAGTGGTTAATGGACTAAAAGCCTAAATAGGGCTTCACCAGGTGGAAAGAAGCGTCCTCCTTCTCCTGTACATCCTCTACTCATGCTGCCAGTCACCTCTCGGGTAATACAATGACGGAGAAAGATCAGTTGATTAGTATCAACTTCCCTGTGAGATCAGGAACATGTCCCAGGAACAGTCTGAGGAGTAGGAGGTGAGGTGAGAGTCTGATAGAGGCTGATCTCTGCCACCTCTATATATGTGCACAGGCAGTCGAGATTCTCCCCATGCCTCATTGGACAAACGGCTCTGTGATAGAGTCAGAGAGTAGCCTTTTCTGCTATTAGATCATGTGATGTTAGTGCTTACTGATCTGCTGCCCCATAAACAGCGCTCCCTGAAACTCTGCCTCCTTATGGTCAGGGGTGGACCTAGTTTTTATTCTTAGGGCGGGTGGGGGCAATTTAGTGCCCGCCCACTTATTCTTTGGCAGCCGCACAATATATACATGTCTGTGTTAGCAGAGACCATGCAGAAGATGCTGCCCGGCTGCTCTGATTGTGTTTAAAACACAGAGCGCCCAGGCAGGATCTCTGTCTGCCTCTCAGCCAACAGGGACAAGAACATAGGGTGTGTCAGCCCGCAGCTGCTAGGGGATCACCTCTCTGGATCCACCACTGCTTATCGTATATTGTCATCTTAAGTGCATCAACTGTGTGGCAGAATTGGCTTATTTTTCTTTAGAACCGATAAAATTGTTGATACACAAGTTAGCCACAAGTGGGCAGTGTGCGAATGTGCAAAGCCAGAAAATACTTAAAGGGGACAATTTACAACGCTTAAAGTGCGGGCGACACTAATGCCATTTCTTTCCTATTTTTGCAAAATTTGACCTAGCCCAGATCTCACATTTAATAAAGACAGTCCTGATATCCCCTGCACATTGGTATGTTGCGTGTTACATACAATTTTTTCGCAATGCTGGGGCGCACGCAGGATTGTTGGCGAGGGTTTCCCCCCATCAAAAAAAACACAAAAAAAGCAGCGTCCGCGGCAGTGCTGTATAGAGCACCGCCGCGGACGCTTCTTTGACAGCGTTGCGGCTGCTGTATAGTACAGTGCCGCTAAGTGGGGCACTGCGTTAGCGAAGGGGAGGGTTTCTGGAGACCCAGAACCCCCCCCCTGCATGCGCTACTGCAATGTGCATAAGCACAACACGTGTCATGTTTTGAGCTGCATCTAACACTTTTAGAAGTAGTTAGGGTTCTTCATGTACAAGTGCAGTACAGTAAAGGAGTAGACACAAATTTACCTCACCCCCTGAGCTGTATTTAAGGTTAGAGTTACATCAGAAATGTATGTATTCTAGCCATGTTCTTTTTGTGTTCCACAATGTAGGTGCAAGTTGTACGCTTACGTCCATATTTAGGTTGAGAGGATCCTAAGCTCGATGTAACTATAAATACAGGTTGACATATTTAAATTGTGTCTATATGCACAAGCAAACCAACGTGCTACCCATACCGTATATGTTTTTTTTAATGATTTTTGCTAAGCCAGATTTTCATTACACTGAGAAAAAGATTACCAGAACAAGAGACTGTCAAGAAAGTGAGTTGTCTCTCAGTATGTGGAGTGACAGCCACTCTGCAGAGCTAGGTAAAGATTGGTCTAGACGGATAAGCAGTCTTAGCCCCCTAATCTTCACAGTGCGCCCACACATTGATATACCAGCAGAACCCTATGCTAAATTACAAGAGCTCTGTGTCCCATGCCAAGAGTATACTTCCACCACACTCCCATGCCAGCAGACTGGTACAGTATACTACCACTGTGTCCCAATGCCAAGATTATTCCTGCTCTGTGTCCCCATGCCAAGATGATATCAGTTCTATTACCCAATTAAATTGATTTGGTGTGTACCCTAAGCAAAAAGTATACCAGCACTGTACCACACACTAGAGTTATACAATATCTTTGCACCCATACTATGTATATACAAGCACCATGCCCCGTGCTAAGGATGCCCAAGTACTATGTTCCATGGCAAGATTATACCAGCCCTGTACCCAAATGCCAAGATTATACAAACCCTGTACCCAAATGCCAAGGTTATACCAACCCTGTACCCAAATGCCAAGATTATACCAGCACTATACCCAAATGCAAAGATTATACCAGCACTGTACCCAAATGCCAAGATTATACCTACACTGTGCCCCCATGTTTATTTCATGTCAGCTCTTTACTGTGCCCCATAGTACAGATCGTACCAGCACTGATCCCCGTAAAAATACTATATTGGCATTACAGATCAAGCCAAAATTACACCAGCATTGTATTGTGCCCTAACAACAAGATGATTCCAGAACCATAGCCAAGACTGATCTGGGATTAAACAGCAGCAGTGGTATAATAAAGTACACCATATTTGTGTACACTGCCTGCAAACTTTCTCTAACCATCTAATGATGTCATCCATCATTCACTAAATGTCTTGCTGTTGTGTTTGTTACCAGCAACATACAGTGGTTACCGCCAGTGTGGAGTGTGTAGTGATTAGCGCCAGTGTTGGATATGTAGTGGTTAGAGCCAGCGTTGAGTATGCAATGGGTGTGACTTTCAAGTATTTTATTAAAACAGGGTTAGGAGACTGTCTTACGCTGTGTATAGGCATTTTAACAAATGTTTGGGCGCTTAGACCAACCCACCAATGCTCTCAAGCACAAAGCTCTTCTGGCAAATACCAAAGTTACTAGATTTCCAGTCCTTCTCTCTCCAAGTCCTATGCTGATATGTCAGGACTGTGGTAGGATTATATAGTGATTGTTCCATCATGCAAACATTATACCAGCACTGTGCCCCAATGTCAAGGTTATACCAGCACTGTGCCCCAATGTCAAGGTTATACCAGTACTGTGCCCCAATGTCAAGATTATACCAGCACTGTGCCCCAATGTCAAGATTATACCAGCACTGTGCCCCAATGACAAGATTATACCAGCACTGTGCCCCAATGTCAAGGTTATATCAGCACTGTGCCCCAATGTCAAGATTATACCAGCACTGTGCCCCAATGTCATGATTATACCAGCACTGTGCCCCAATGACAAGATTATACCAGCACTGTGCCCCATGACAAGATTATACCAGCACTGTGCCCCAATGTCATGATTATACCAGCACTGTGCCCCAATGTCAAGATTATACCAGCACTATGCCCTAATATCATGATTATACCAGCACTGTGCCCCAATGTCATGATTATAACAGCACTGTGCCCCAATGTCATGATTATAGCAGTACTATGCCCCAATGTCATGATTATAGCAGCACTATGCCCCAATGTCAAGATTATACCAGCACTGTGCCCCAATGTCAACACTATACCAGCACTGTGCCCCTATGTCATGATTATACCAGCACTGTGCCCCAATGTCAACAGTATACCAACATTGTGCTATACCAGCACTGTGCCCCAGTGTCAACATTATGCCAACACCAGCTAAAAGTGTATCAGATCTGCAGAGGCTGCATTCGTGACTTGTTGGGAGCTCTCTGTAAAATTTTCATTGCTTCAATAAGATGGTCTCATCCGTAAACTCCAATAAAGACAAAATAACATGTGTCAGTGGAAATTCAGCGTTGGCCAAGGTCATGCTCTGTAAATCCACCGGGCCACAAGTTTGCCATGTGATTTTAGACTGTAAGCTCCAATGGGGCAGGGACTGATGTGAGTGAGTTCTCTGTACAGCGCTGCGGAATCAGTGGCGCAATATAAATAAATGATGATGATGATGATGATGATTGGCATTTTTTAGAACTGATTTTCCTGAAAAATAGTCTCTTACTTGCACTAATATTTAATTGTTTCAGTAAGAACCAATGGACCATGTAAAGCTAAGGTGTAAGTGGATGATATGGATTACAGCGCAATTGTGCTATTTAATGCATGGGGGGCAATCCTCTACTACTCCATCCAATCATCCATAGATGGCCATACCATCCCAAATTACACCCAAATTACACCTGCCCAAATTCAGCTTTAACACCCACAAAACACATGTGTGGATTGTTTCAGTGAATGAGGGGGAGGTTCTCCAAAATCGCACCCGTCCTCCTACATTCAACTTAAAAAAAATATAAATAGTCCTTTATGCCAGACCCTCACCTTTGTGCAAACAATTGACATAATTGGTTTAAAGTAGCAACCCCGTAAAAAAGGGGGTAAATGTATCAAATTATGAGTTTAAGGCAGGTTTGAAAAGTGGAGGTGTTGCCTATAGCAATCAATCAGATTTTACTTATCATTCATTTAGTACATTATATTAAATGATAGCTAGAATCTGATTGGTTGCTACAGGCAACATCACTTTTCAAAACCGTTGGAAACTTGCAGTTTGGTACTTCTACCCCCAGGTGTTTGTTTCTGGTATAAATCACTGTGGCAGGCTATAAGAAGAATGTTGGCATTTACAACTCCCTTGTTTTTTCTTCAGGCTGCTATTAATCATTTATGATTCTGTACTACCATGGCAACCACAGTTACATGACACATGATATAGTGAGCAGAAAGACATTGGAATGTCTATCTGCACTGTGACACCCACCCCCCACCTGCCATCACATGACATGCTGAGAGTTGTGAGTCTGTGTCTGGCAGTCATTTTCTTTGCCAGCCTGAGAGATTTTGAAAAGAGGATTTGTAGGAGAATAGCTTAGATAAATGTGTCAGATGTACGCTTATGTACCTGATATTCAAAGGGAAAAATCTAAATTCTATGCAGGATTGCTACTTTAAAATGAATCGCTTTTGTTGTTTCTCTGTGCAATGTGTAGATAAGGTCCATATGACTTATTTGTGGGGGCCAGGCAGGAGTCTGCATAGCTCAGCACCTCAAAGATGGAATCTGATCCATAAGGTACTAGGCAGATGCAGGGCCAACGAGAGGGGGGGGGGAGCGGGAACTAATTACCCGGGCCCTCGTGCGAACAATTTTTTTTTGCGGCCGGGGGGGAAGGAGGTGGCTCGGTCGTTGGTGGGGGGAGCAGGTTAGTTAAAAAAAATAAACATACTCATGTGATTGCAGCGCCGGCATCCCTCCTCTCTGCTCCATTCAGACTGAATGCCGGGCGTGATGTCATCATGTCACGCCCGGCATTCAGTCTGAATGGAGCAGAGAGGAGCAGAGAGGACCAAGAAAGAAGAGAGAAAAGGTAAGTAAAGGGAGGAAAACGGGGGTGGGGGGCATGGCACAGAGGAGTTAAAAAACGAGGGGGGGCATGGCACAGAGGGGTTAAAAAATGGGGGGGGGGGCATGGCACAGAAGGGTTAAAAAACAGGGGGGGCATGGCACAAAGGGGTTAAAAATCGAGGGGGGCATGGCACAGAGGAGTTAAAAAACGGGGGAGGGGCAGCATGACACAGAGGGGTTAAAAAACGGGTTGGGGCATGGCACAAAAGGGTTAAAAAACGAGGGGGGGCATGGCACAGAGGGGTACAAAAACGGGGGGCATGGCACAGAGGGGTTAAAAAACGGGGGGGGGGGGGGGGCAGCATGACACAGAGGGGTTAAAAAACGGTGGGGACATGGCACAGTGGGGTTAAAAAACGGAAGGCAGCATGTCACAGTGGGGTTAAAAAACAGGGGGCAGCATGGCACAGTGGGGTTTAAAAACGGGGGCAGCATGACACAGATGGGTTAAAAAACAAGGGGGCAGCCAGGACCGTATTAAGGGGGGGGCCCTCATGGGAGAATGGAGGCCCCCTTAGCCCAGGGGCCTCCATTCCTCCATGAGGGCCCCCCCCCTGATCCGAGCCCCCCCCTCGGTAAGTCCTTCCCTGGCGCGCTGTACGCTCTTTACTGAGGAGATCTCGTGAGAGTGAGACTCACAAGATCTCCTCAGTAAGGAGACTACAGCGCGCCGGGGAAGGCCCGCAGTGAAAATGCTCAGCAGCATTGATCGCTCTGGGGGCGCCCCGCCCCCGACCGAGCAATACTGCTGCTGAGCACTTTCAAGGGCCCCCTGGATGCCCGAGGCCCCTGGGCTGTAGCCCAGTTAGCCCTAGGGTTAATCTGGCCCTGGGGGCAGCATGGCACAGAGGGGTTAAAAAACAAGGGGGGGGCATGGCACAGGGGTTAAAAAATGGGGGGCAGCATGTCACAGTGGGGTTAAAAAACGGGGGCAGCATGGCACAGTGGGGTTTAAAAACAGGGGCAGCATGGCACAGTGGGGTTAAAAAACAGGGGGGCAGCATGGCACAGTGGGGTTAAAAAATGGGGGGCAGCTTGGCACAGTGGGGTTAAAAAACAGGGGGCAGCATAGCACAGTGGGGTTAAAAAGGAGGGGAGGCATGGCACAGTGGAATTGAAAAAGGGGGGGAGCAGCATAGTATAGTGTGATGAAGGGGAGCCAGGTGAAGGGGCAAAAGCAGCATGGAGGGCGCAGTGTGATCATAAGGCATGGTGATGATGAAGGGGCACATTATTGTAATGTTGGAGCTAGAGGAAGGCCTAATTATTAATCGTGGGTGGTATTGATTTAACGCCAGGGTTGTTTGGAATTATCTAAATGTAGCTATTTTTTTCCAAATAGGGCCCCCAGCATTCCAGGATCCAGACAAGCCACAAGTAAAGAAACCTGCAGCCACAGGTGGTGAAAGTGAGAAGAACAGGTAGGAGAGAGCAGGACAGTATGTGAAATGTTGTGATTCTAGTAGGGACAATGCCAATTTTTGGTGTGTGTTCTGCCCAATGTAAGGTGCAGGCCAAGACTGAACTCTTTGTGTACACACTGCATTCTTTCTATACTACACTGTGGTGCTAGATGTCCTGAAAGTCAGCAGTGCTTGGACATATGTGACGCTATGACGAATTCAGAGCCTAGTGATTTTGATGTGTTAGCCATGCCCCAATAACGCATTTGCCATGCCCCCAAATGCATGACCACACCCCTGAAAAATTTAGCCCCGCCATAATGCGTTACAATTTTTTTTATCATACTCGACTATAAGGGGGGCCCCATGAATTTGTTGTACCGGGGCCCTGAATTCCTCTTGGCAGCCCTGGGCAGATGCTCTCTACTAATGAGTATATCTAACCAACAGTTACATATAGGTTAGAGGTTATATTTTCTTAATAGACCCTTTGGGTTGATTTGACAATAGTCTGTAAAGGTGGACTTATCATTTAAGTGTTTTGGAAATGTTTATTTGAAGTTTATAATGCTCACACACTAGTGTGTTTGGTGGTCTTGTCATGCTTGCCTTTAATGTAGAAGTGTTATGCCCATCAGTCCATCTGCCAATAGTCTGTTTAATATCAGATCCATATCCAGTTGCATTTGTTTGCAGTCAGGTCTGACTTCGAGACAAGTACATTAGTTTATAATTGAACCTAAAATGTTGCTGACCTTCAAAGACAATAACAGTGTTTGTCTCTTAGATGTAATATAAACTAGATGACCAATGTCAGTTAATGTTACATTTATGTGAAGTATTGGTGGTACATTCTATGCACACAAGGTAGAATCACTTAGAAGCGCTTGGGAAATATACATATATAATATTTGTCTCTTCATGGAACACCTGAAGTCTCGTACATATTCAATTCATATAAATCATCTCTTGTACATATGCAATCCTGTACATTCATCTTTATTAAAAACAAAATACCAACAGATAGTTTAATTCATACACAGACAGGGACTGACCTCATGGACTGCAGTTATACACCTCAAATTTTGACTCCACTTTTAACAGAAGTTATTGAAAGTTGAATTAAATTAAATGCCTCCTAAAGCATTATTCTACACATCCAAAAGTGTTATCTTCACATTCCAATTCATGATTAAGAACTACAGAAATATAGACATTTATAACTGCAGTTATGTATTTTACACACCCTCAGTTATTTTTTTTAAAGCCAGCACAGGTATATGTACAGGTATTAACTGTCCTGTGTCTGAAAATGACCTATTCACAGAATCCTGTGTGGAAAGTCACCAGGCAGAATCATAGTGCTCTTGGTCTTTGGGCAGTTAACTGTGAATAACACACTGCACCCCTACATACAGCAAGATAAAGTTGCTTATAACAGGCAATCCTCATATTAGGTAGTCTCTGCCATCACTGATTGTCACGCGTTCCGCAGTAGAACACTTTCAAAATGCGTGATGTGATACAAGGGGAGGGGTCTCCTTATTGCTTATGTAATGACAGTTGGAAACTGCAGGCAGAGTTGCTGGTTATTGCATCTGGCTACTACGTAAAGCTTAGTTCATGCGTAGATTTAATAGACAGGTCCAAAGGGCTCATTCCATAACCTGCTTTAATATATCTGATTTAAGTCCATGGAGTGCCGTATACTCTAATACTTCAGTTACTGTAAAAAGTAATGTATTATCTCTATCGTTTTTCCACTTGTCTGAGGGATCCAGAGTTGACTTGTGAGGACGACGAGGTTGGCAGAGGCGGTGAAAGCACCAAGTCCCTGGTGGGCTGTGTGTTTCCCATACATTGAGCCTCCTCCTTTATAACATCTCCAGAAGATACCACAGAGTCTTGTTCTGGATCGCTGCCTCGCCCTCTCTTCTTGTCTTCTTCCTTCTTCCACTTCATCCTGCGGTTCTGGAACCATATCTTTATGTGTCTTTCGGTCAGGTTCAACATGACGGCCAGCTCCACTCTTCTGGGGCGGGAGATGTACTTGTTAAAGAGGAATTCCTTTTCCAGCTCCAGGAGCTGAGCTCTTGTGTAAGCCGTCCTTGTCCTCTTATTCTCTTCTTGTTCCATCATGAATGAGCCACCTACAATGATAAAATGCAGAAGATGTCAGATACACAGTAATATGTGATTGGACAATGTTTCTGTACAACAATTTGGAAGTGACCTTCTAGTTAATTCATGCATTTTACACTACAATTCATCATCATCATCATCATCATCATCATTTATTTATATATATAGCGCCACTAATTCCGCAGCGCTGTACATAGCTCACTCACATCCATCCCTGCACCATTGGAGCTTACAATCTAAATTCTCTAGCATATACACACAGACTCTTTGGGAAGCCTACAGTTATCTCTAAAACACTAGTGAAACGCGTATCAAAAGCATTTGCATTTCATATGTGTTCTTACTTGCTTTTTCACTTGCATTAAAGCAAAAACGCCAGTGGGTATGTGGTCTATCTAATGTTCCACCATAATCCTTCACCCTAGACTGGCATCATCGACCATTCCCGAGATTGCAGCCTATCAAGTCACTAGAAACCAGTGACATCATCGAGGCAAGAAGTGCCTCATGCCTCAGTGGGGCCTCTGGTTCCTAGTGGTGTTATTAGCTCCTAGTAAATGGATATTCTCTTGTTTTTTCCGTGGCGCAACCTGTGATGGAAATAAGATGGGGAGTGGGGGGGGGGGGGGGAGAGAACAGGCGAGATAGTATACACGATATCAGCTGGAGCGGTGGCTCTGCTGCAGTGGGAAATGTTTATAGCTTGTTTTGCCGTTTTTGTTTATAGCTCTCTTGCTTTGGTTTATAGCTCTAGTGCCGTGTATACTATGATGATCTATGGAGTTCTCTGAGTAAGTAGCTCTATGGGGTGTGGCGGGCAGGGGGGTAGGTTAGCCCTGTGTGGGGTTGGGGTTTAAATCTAGCAGGTGTACTGCTAGCTAGTGTGGAGGCTTGCTTTACTGTATTTATTTAAAATACAGCTATTGGGTGATCTAGTGGAGCAAGTTCGGCAAGCCCCACTACAAAACGAGCTGTCCGACGAGAGGTCCAAGCATACCAGAGGCAAGCGTTACACACCTCGGAGAATACAACACTGCAGTGGAACGCACAGGCACCTGTGCGTTCCACAACAATACAGGAAGTGAGGCTTTTGGAACGCATTTGCGTTCCAGGAACAATGGAAGGAAGCCGCTAGGCCGCAGCCACCCTGACCGCTCGTCCAGCGCTACACATTCCAAAGCCAACCTACAGCAGACATCCGCCTACCCGAGGTAACCTCCCCAGAGAAGCCATCCCACACCAAGCACCACAAGAACTGCCCTTTTAAGAGCACGAAAGCAGAAACGCTATAACACCCTCCATCTGCACTTCTTTGAGCCTTAAGCCACACATATTCCCCTCACTTATAGCATCTATATCCCCACACATAGCACAGCCCAGATCTTCACTATAGCACATACCATTACACATATCCCATAATATTTACATTATTTACATTAATCTCCTTCACCACATCGTTTTCTCATATTGAGAAACACTAATTTAAGCCAAATCACAAAACCGAACTTGCTCCACTAAATCACCCAATAGCTGTATTTTAAATAAATACAATAAAAAAAAGCAACCACACTAGCTAGCAGTACACCTGCTAGATTTAAACCCCAAACCCACACAGGGCTAACCTACCCCCCTGCCCGCCACACCCCATAGAGCTACTTACTCAGAGAACTCCATAGATCATCATAGTATACACGGCACTAGAGCTATAAACCAAAGCAAAAGAGCTATAAACAAAAACTGCAAAACAAGCTATAAACATTTCTCACTGCAGCAGAGCCACCGCTCCAGCTGATATCGTGTATACTATCTCGCCTGTTCTCTCAACCCTCCCCCCCCCCCCACTCCCCATCTTATTTCCATCACAGGTTGCGCCACGGAAAAAACAAGAGAACAACCAACAACAACCGGAACTGGAACACCCAGAACAACCGTCACGGCAGCACCAACCCTCAAATCAACAAAACCAAGTGCAGATGTCCAAGGTAAGCCCTCCCAAGAGGGTCTCTACCACCCACCTCACCTAGTAAATGGATAGGCGCATTCTCTTGAACATTGGTCCTGGGCACAAAATAGCTGACTTTTCTGTGTGTACGGTGACTGGTAGACTTTAAAAAGTAATTTGTACTGATTGCTTAGACTATTTATTCAGTTTTTTTGGCCTTGTCTTTAAACTTCTGTTTTGTTAGTAATACTATTCTCTGATTGGATACCTGGCGGTCACATAAATGCCTAACATATTGGTATTCTCAAGTGCCGCTCCATTGGGCTATACATACTGACACATGTTTCAATTCATCTGATTGGACATTTAAACATCACATGACCGCACCTTTTGCATCCGTCTGATTGGTTACATTCAAATCACATGACTGCCTCTTCTTGTGTATAAATACTGCTGAACATGGGATGTGATTACTTGCCTCTGATGAAACATTCTATCACATCTGAGAAACGCGTCAGTTGACTTCTTACTTGCCTATTTTCAAATTTATCACAGACTCAAAACCCTGGGGCTTGTTTAGTGCTTATAGTGCTTATGGTGATTATCAACCTAAGGACCTCCATCTCCTCTAAATCATCTAAAGCACCAGACAGCACATGAAGGATAAGTAACTTTTCCATCTTCTCTAGACCGTTGCTGTGAATGACTCCCATACTCTGTAAGGGCTCTATACACACAGCTTATGTCTCCAACGGACTGATATGACTCCTTGTCCCATGAATCCTATTTATCCTGCTCTCACATTTGGAGATATTGTTTGAGTAATTTTCATCTAACAATAAGCTACACCGGATGGACTTTACACCACCATATTTATTTGTCTGTGATGTTTTAAGCGTTATTATATCAGTATTTTGAGCTTTTTCCAATATTCAATTTTAAATTTTTATCTTGTTTTTCTATATCGATATTTTAATTAAAAAAACTTGTATTTAACTATATCAGGTTCCAACGCTCCATCAGCGCTTTGTGTACTTGTTAGCTCTTGTGGGTTCAGATCCCCTATTGGTTAGGCTTGCGGTCCAGGGGCCTGATTCATTAAGGATCTTAAATTAAGAAGTTTCTTATTTCAGTCTGCTGGACAAAACCATGTTACAATGCAAGGGGTGCAAATTAGTTTTCTGTTTTGCACATAAGTTAAATACTGACTGTTTTTTTATGTAGCACACAAATATCAGCTTTAAATTTCAGTGTACAAATAAGCTATCAAGTATTTGTGTGCTACATGAAAAAACATTCAGTATTTAACTTATGTGCAAAACAGAAAACTAATTTGCACCTCTTGCATTGTAACATGGTTTTGTCCAGGAGACTTAAATAAGAAACTTCTTCATTTAAGATCCTTAATGAATCAGGCCTCAGATTATTGCAGTGTCATTTGGTCACTAACGCCCTTTAGTTTGTTCTCTGACTTTAAAAAGAACATGTGACAAGCTCCTCTGATGTTATGTTTTGCTTTATTCATAATGCCGTGTGTAATATATTGTCAGCTAAAAAAGAATTTCTCTCTAAACACTGCATGAGAGAGAACATCTGATTCTTCTTACGTGCTACGCCCTCTGCAGTACAGTTGTAGAGTTTGGACACCGTGTTTTCTTTTTTTACTTTAATCATTATTTTAATACAGCATGGTCAGCACAGAAGTTGCACCAGGAGAAACCACCCACAACATATACGTCTCCTAGAGACCTGTCTGCAGCTGCTTCCAACTCAGCATAGAATGTAAAGAGCATGAGCAACCCTTTACATTGCTCGGCTCACCCACTACATCCCCTGTTCTACCTCTTAGGCTAGGTACACACTGGAGCTTTTTCGTCCAATAATCGGGCAAATCAGCCGACATACGACCGTTCGGTCAGAAGTCAGGTTAGTGTGTATAGTGACACGATGGTCGACAGTCGTTCCAAAGTGTCGATTGTCTACTCATTTAGTTGGTCATACTGTTTAATATTTTCCGACCAACCACCGACCGATCATGTAGTGTGTATGGACTCATGCTCTTGATCTCCATAGAGCCGGGCTCTTTTCAGCTGATGCTAGTGATGAATGTCCTGGTGAATAAATGTGGAGAGTGCTGTAGAAGGAATAATTCATTTGTTCGTTCTGAGACAAAATGTTTCGTTTTAGAGTCACAGAAGCGAACGAAATTCGTTAGGACATGTGTATAGCTATAACATGGCAGTTTTAATCAGTGTGACAATGTGGCAATAATGAATGAGTACTGTGCTGTCCTTCTCTGAAGACTAGAGGACCAAATGAAGGACATGAAGAGAACAGATCTGAAGGTAAATCGTGTCAGTGTGTATGGATGAATCGCCAGACTGATCGCACCTTCAGTCGTAGGTACAATCGTTTGAGAAAACACGTCGGTCGGAAGATTCTTCAGTGTGTACCTAGCCTATATGAGGTGCAAGGGGGAGATCCGTCAGAGTGCAACTGAGACAGATCCTTTCCTCCAACTCTACATGAGACTCTATATAGTTAAGCAAAAAAAAAGTTTCAGAAGCCTCCTTGTTTATTAAGGGGACTTTAATGCTACATGTTCCTCTCTTGTATGTTTGCACATGGGGGTATTTGTCTATGTTTGCACATGTGAAATTATTCTTACAGGACTTACCTAGTGCCCATGATGGTGCTAGTAAGGCTTATTTACAATAATTCAATTTTTGCCTTGTCTTCAATAGAATCCCTTTTGTCTGCTATAAATCTAACAGACAAAAGATAATCTCCTTATTTTATTTTTACTGTTATTTATTTATAAGCCACATACTCTGTATCGCCGGACAATCGTGATACAGATCAGACATAACTAATACAGTAAGCAAAATCACAAATATATGAAAACCGTTACACCACCAGATGAGTGTGAGTCACACAGAGTGCAGCAAAAGACGTGACAGGACGTACGAGGGAGTCAGACAGTAGACAGACATGAGACAATAGATAGAAAGGTCTCTGCCAGTGAGAGCTTACACTCTTATACCTCCTAATGGTCCAGATTTTGGAAGGGCACCCCGATTCGTAGACCACAAAAGTAGGTGATCTTAACCGGAAATAGGGTGGAGTTTACAATAATTTGCCCTTTTTATAGGTCAGTGTTTGAGCTGAAGTGGGCAGTGCTTAGTTTGTCACAGTTTAAGCATTCTAAATGTTGGGAGGTTTGCATTCTACAGGGAGGGGTGGTAAGAGATGGAGCAAAAGGGATAAAATGGAGATGGTGGGCAGAGGTAGAGGAGGTGATGGACAAGAGGTGGCAGGATAGGCGAGCATGAAAAAGTGAGTTTTGAGGGAGAGTTTGAAGGATTGTAGAATGGGGAAGAGGCGTGTGAGGTGGGGTAGGGAGTTTGAATGGTGGGAGGCAGAATGGCAGAAGTGTTGGGGGCGGAAGTGGGAGAAGTTAATGAGAGGTGAAGAGAAGCGTAGGTTAGAGGCAAGGCAGAGATGGTGAGTGGGGATGTACCTCAAAACAAGGTCAGAGATGTATGAGGGACATGTGTTGGTGAGATCTTTGTAAGTGATGTTGAGGAGCTTGAACTGGATAGAATAAGACTTTCAATAGTTGCAGGTGTGGCCTAAAAGCAAGAGATACTTGCCAACACTCCAAAAAATAAATTAGGGCCAAAATAGGCTTCTCCCCTGGTCCTTCCAAACCCTTTCCATATATGCCTAAAACACACCCTTTTGTGGATATGCTGCACCCCTTTTCCAGTAAACCATGCCCATTTTGGTCAACAAAAATCAGGACTGTTGGCAGTCAAGATTTTATAAGACACATTCTTGGCTTTAGCATAAACACTGCAGTCTTCTCTCTTCTTACTATTTACTAACTTAGTACTAACTAACTAACTTGTGTGATATAGTACTCATCATTTTATACTCCTAAAATTATGACAAAAAAATGCAGCCCATTCGGGGGCAATCATAGGGTACTACACCCTCAAATAAGACCACTTGTCCTGATAATAAAACTATTCTAATGTTTTCTTGTGTTATTGCATTTGTAATGTGCTTTAATCTTAGAGTTGTTTGCCAAGATAACTTAACATGCAAATGTGGTGGTTTGTGAAATGGTAGAAATCTGTTTGAACAATGGGTGGTTCTGGGTGATCTTCACCAAGCTCAGCACAAGCAAGATTACTTTATCATCTTGGCATTTAAATCTTAGCTGTCAACTCTCCCATAATGCCCAGGAGACTCCCAGACTCTTGAGAGAACAGATAGTTCTCCCAGAAATCACTTACTGTTCACAAGGTGGGTGAGAACATGATGTGAAGCCCTGCCCACCTCGAGAAACGTAGAACATCAGGGTTTACTGAGGTGGGTGGTGCTTGATGATGTGTTGCCCCACCCACCTGATTATGCAATCTGTATAATCAAGCCTCACCCACCTCCTCTTTCCCTATCTCACTTCTGCCTCTCCTGGAAGTGAGTTAAGAAAAGAGGACAACATTGCTTTAAGTGGTATAATCCAGGGTGTTCAAAGTGAAGACATCTATACAGATACTCGTGCTGCTGAAAATGTGCTAGCAAATGACAAACAGGTAACATTCACAAGACAAAGACTATTTGTCACCTTTTGTTTATTTTAAATAATGCAATGAGGGTGAAAAAAACATTAGGTATGAGTACTTTAGCAATGAGTATGTTGGACATTATGAATGTAGTCAGGTAAAATATATACACCCAGATAGTGCTCAAAAAGGGGGAATAACCCCATCTCAGACAGCAAACTACAAGGCAGGGATGTGCAAGTTTAGTAACAGGTCTTTATGCTCATCAGTCTGCAATTGTCTTCATATTTCTTTGTGGCTCACTCTAGGTACACACTGAAGAATTTTCCGACCGATGTGTTATCTCAATCGATTGTACTTACGACTGAATTTTGTTAGATTCTGTGACTCTGAGACTAAACTTTCTGTCTCAGAATGAACAAATTATTTATTCCTTCTACAGCACTCTCTAGATTTATTCACCAGGCATTCATTGCTGGCAGCGGCTGAAAAGAACACAACTGTATGGTCAGTCAGTGGTTGGACGGAAAATATTAAACAGTACAATCAACCAAATGAGCGGACAATTGACACTTTGGAACAACTTTTAACCATCATGTCACTAAATACACGGAACTAACTTCCAACCGAACGGTCGTATATTGTCAGATTTGCCCAATTATTGGACAAAAACGCTCCAGTGTGTACCTGGCCTTAACACCAGAAAGCACCATAAATCCAGTCCAAAGAAATTTCCAACTATTCTCTATTAATACTTTCATCCTAAGGTCACTACTTGCCCACGATATCATGTTTGGGTTTACTGCCATGTTACTCCCTACATCTGTCTAGAGCTGGGACACTGTGAATCAATTATCCCTTAAATTAGTCATAGGAAACTCCACAGATCTCCTCCATTCAACTCCTTCCGTAGACATTTTTACTTTGAGACCAATTACAGCAGTGAAAAAATTATTATTAAAGGACAAACGTATGTTAAATTAAAACCATTATTTCCTGACCCCTAATCAGTGCTATCCTAGATATGTACTGTACCTAGGGGTATATTTACTGAACTACGGGTTTCAAAAAGTGGAGATGTTGCCTATAGCAACCAATCAGATTCTAGCTGTCATTTATTTAGCACATTCTACAAAAATGATAGCTAGAATCTGATCCATTTTTTCAGACCTACAGTTTAATAAATATACCCCATAGTCATGTGAAGTCACTATATTATGTCTTTGCCACCAGAGGGAGCACTTGCAGCACCACCCCATCCCAAAACCATTAATCCTGTTCCTCCACAGGTCACCATGCTCCTCAAGCTCTGCAGGAGACTGTAACATAATTCACTGGTGATTGCTTTGTAGTCACAGCGTGGCTACTAACAGTACAACTAGCGGTACCAGGGAGGGAAGGACGCCCAGGAAACACAGAGGAGACACTGGGGATCTCCAACACATTGTGCACCCTCCTGCAGGGACTCTTAGAGGGATTAGAGGAAGTTTCTAGTGAACTCACTTATTAAATATTGGTCCAGTTCCCAATATTGATGCCTCCGCCGTGTGTAGGCGATAAGTACACATTAGTGCCCTAGAAAAGTTTTGGGCCGTGACACAAGAATTCTTAGCTGTGTCATTGATCATATTTATCGAATCGATTCTAGAACCTTGTACTATTCCAATTTAGTTCTTTATGGTGTCCAGCAAAACTTACGAAATCTAATTATTAGTGTTAATCAATATATTCTAAAGTGTAATTACTGCTCACCAAATGCAATAAACACATTAATGTTGCAATAAATCCTTGCCAACTCTGACATATATTTGACTATATTTTTCAATCTATATTAGTAAAAATAGCAAAGTTCGCTTACTATCTGGAAACGCTCTTATCTACTGTTGCCAGTCTGCCTTTGCTTACAGATGTTTTCAATTCCTCTGAATGAAAAACAATTAATCAATGCACAGATTACCTTATCTATGGCATGTCACCCAACATAGAGACATGCAGAATCTAAACAAAATAATTCCTACCCCTGATCCACCCTAACCCCGCCCCCGGTCCACCCTAACCCCCGCCTTAATCTCCCCAAAATGGCAACTTTGGATGAATCAACGTAAGCTTTTGAGATGCACGATTCCGGCCTGTTCCGCTAAAATCAGGACAGTTGGGGGGGGGGGGGGGGGGGGGGGATGCTATAGCCATGTTCTGCTTGTAGCCCTACACCTCCATCATGTCACTTTTACTGTATGTCAAATATTGTACTTTATTGCATTTTAAACACTTTTCAGTAAATGTTAACTTCTAAAGTCCAGAGAATACAATTAGTGGATAAGAATTGCATCTAAAATGCAGGAAAATGGGAACTGAGCAGTTGATGAATGCTGAAAAGCAGGGACAATTCTACAATTCTACAATTCCAGGATAAAAATTCCAGAATAACAATTTATAACCTGGGAATGTCCATGGAATTCGGTGGTCAGTAGACAACTATGCATTAGTAAACATCTGCATGTTATTATCTTTTATTTATATAGCACTAAAACTATAAACCAGAGAATTTTATTTGTAAAACATTTCCATAGCCACAAAATAATTAAATGTACATCCTCCGTAACTCACGTAACCCTTATATGATCGTTCAGCTCATCATATGTGTGAATATAGTACATTAGGGGGATAAGAGAAGATTTGCTTGGAATGTAAAGTAGAGATTTTATTCTGGACTGATACATATTTTCCTTTCTTCAGTGTTTGATTTAGATGTGCTTAATATATCTGAATCTGGAGTTTGTTCTAAAGTGTTTTAACAGGTGTCTTAAATGTCACTATCCTCAGTGTTTGATTCGCATGTGTAGAATATGTCGAAATCTAGTTATTATGTTTAAAATACAAACTAGAGTTTGTTACAAATTAGTTTCAAAGTGTTTCGAACTAACAGGTTTTTTATTCACCATTTCTTTGAAATATCTGGACTTGCACACAAACTAGCAGTGTTGAGACATTACGTTCTAGTTAATGTGCACTGGTTATATTCAGCTATTTGTTTTGTGATTATATGTTGATGGAATCACCTGTGAGTCTGAAGCCAGTTGAATAAGCGGCATAATTTGGGAGCACTTGAAAAAGCTATACTCTTTTCTTTGCATTTAAAGCCATACTTGCCAACATTTCTTTGGTCCCCAACGGGATATCCCAGAGCAGAGGTGAATGGCAACTGTGGAGGGGAACGTGGTGGCATGAATTGTGTCACTTTGGCCCGCCCCTGCGATGCAAAGTGCAACAAATCGCATCATGAAGGCCACCATCTTGCCCACTTCACTAAGAAGTGACCAGGATGCGGGAGAATGGTCTACTGACACGGAAGTCTGGGAGAACTCTGGAGTCTCCCTGAAATCCAGAGACAGTGGGCAAGTGTGCTTTAAGAGTAAATTGATTGGAAAGCAAACATTACTGTGATTGTGTGGAATATATATAACGCACACTAGATTTCCTGTAGGCAATCCTGATGAGGACACTGCAGCAAGCCATTTTTAATGACCTCGAACAGAAAATTACTGATAGCAGAGAACGATAGCGTCCTGTTGGGTGCACAGCCATGTCAGAGGGAGAAGGGAGGGTTCTAATCACAGGGGTACAACTAAATGAGAAACACATCAACTGAGACCTCTGTGCACAGACTGATCAGTCTAGAGCTCCAGTATTACACCTTAATACCTACCTTGAGATCTAAATTTGTATCTGCACCCAAGAAAGAACATATGCGGCCTTATTCATTAAGGATCTTAACTTAAGAAACTTCTTATTTCAGTCTCCTGGACAAAACCATGTTACAATGCAAGGGGTGCAAATTAGTTTTCTGTTTTGCACATAAGTTAAATACTGTCTGTTTTTTCATGTAGCACACAAATACTTGATAGCTTATTTGTACACTGAAATTTCTGAAGAGCTCAGTGACTTCAAGCGTGGTACTGTGATAGGATGCCACTTTGCAAAAAGACGGTTAGTGAAATTTCATCCCTGCTGGATATTCCAAGGTCAACTGTAAGTGATATTATTGGAGAGTGGAAGCGTTTAGGAACAATAGCAACTCAGCCACGAAGCATAAGACCTCTTAAAATCACTGAGTGGGGTCAGCAACTGCTAAGGCGCATGGCACGTAAAAGTCTCCATGTCATCCGACCTAACTCTTACACTTGTAAGAAAAGAGTGATATACGGGTCACAATTGATTATGATGTCAAAACAAGATGCCGTTCTTACTGGTGATCGGGATTTGTTAGGAGACTGTTGGGGACTTCTTCTGTCATTCTTAAGGTCAGTCATATTTTATTATCAGTCACCCAAGTCACTTTCTTTTTTTTGGGGTCGTCGTTCTGCATGTCGTTGACACCACCTATGTCCTTTCATATCCCACCCGTCATTACAGTCCCTGTTGGTGCAATGGTCAAGCATCTGAATAGTTTTGTCCATATAGTGTACAAGTTAACCCGTGCATGATGCTCATGCATTCTAGTCATGCATTTGGGCCATAGCCCAGGCCTCCTCAGGGGAAGAGCGTTACTTTCCGACGCAAGCCCCCTTTTTTAACGTGGTTTTGTCCACATGTCACCACCTCATCATTTTTCTCCATCACCTCATCCTTCATCTTTATCGCCACATCTATCCAGATGTCTATCCAGACAAAGGGGTCTCTCTCATCGGTCCTGAGTATCACACTCCTCTCGCTCTGTCACCCCCGGCAACCACCAACCACTCCCCACTGTCACCCCCGGCAACCACCAACCACTCCCAACTGTCACTTCTTCAAGAAATATATATATATTTTTTAAAAATCTTTATAAACACTTTTAACAATTAACAAATTAAATTAACAAATTAAAAACATCTTAGTATACCAAATTTTATCCCTTTCTGAGTTTTTTTTCCCACACACACTAAGAATTTAGTAGGTCAGTGTATAACTTCGCCCAGCAGGTGGCGCTGCAGCAAATTTCAGCCCTTTCTGAGTTTTTTTCCCCACACACACTAAGAATTTAGTAGGTCAGTGTATAACTTCGCCCAGCAGGTGGCGCTGCAGCTTGTTTTTTTTTTTTTCACACACAGACACACGCCACTAGGCTTTTATATAGTAGATATGTAGTTGATGCTACACATATATACACGCATAACATGCATTCTGATAATAATTAAAACAATAAAAACACAACTTTTCTCTTTATTTTTAGGAGTATGACACTAAAACTCCATATTCTTTTTAGTTGACAATAAGTTGTTTCTAAGCTATTTAATTATGAGCTGGATATGTCAGTCAACATAAGTGAGTTTGAAAGGATACTTGAGGGGTCATAAAACAGAATAAGACTGAACTTTCTCCTTGATCTCATTCTTTTCTCAGAGCAGACAAGTTCCGTATCATGTGACCTCCGCTGCACAGCGCAGCACCAACAGCTCATCTGAGGTCAGAGAATGACAGGCGCGCAGTTTGCACCATGTGACCTGACTGCTTCCTGTGAGGAATGGAACTGCACAATGCTTGCTTACTTCACTAAAGTACTGTAAGGAACTTTTAGGCAGAACCTGTCATGCACCAGTGTACTTCAATGTTGTTATCTATTTTCGGTTCCACTTATCCCTATAAGAACAGATATAATGTCACGACTTACCCGTCCTCGCTTCAGCGCTGTCTTGTGGCGCCGCTGCCCAGCACTCTGGGTGGCGGCTCACGTGATGGCAGCCTGGGGCGGGTTTTTCAAACTTCGGTTTGACTTACCAGCCTTCGCTCCAGCGCTGTCTCTCTGTACCACTGCTCGGCACTTCCGGGTGACGGCTCATGTGACTACAGTCTGGGGTGGGAGTTTCAAACCTGCTAGGGTATTTAATCTGCGCTCTGACACTTGCTCAGTGTCGGAGCAACGTTGTTGCCAGCTCCTGACCTCAGGTTGTGATTCCTGTGTCTAGCCAGCTTGTTCCTTTGGGAAACCCTCCTGTGTACCGAACCTCTGTCTGATTGGCCACCCTTCTGATTACTCTCCAGTGTCCCGAACCTCTGCCTGATTGGCCATGCTTCTAATTACTCTCCAGTGTACTGAACCTCTGCCTGATTGACCCCATTTCTGATTATCTCTCCTGTGTACCGAACCTCGGCCTGCTGACCGCGCTTCTGCTTACTCTCCTATACACCTTGCTACCAGCTATCTCCGCTGTACTACTCCCTGGGACACCCTAGAGGACTGCGACCTGCGGGTTCCCAGGAGCAAGGTCCATCCTGCCTTGCGGCGGTTCTTGGTGAATACCGGGGAATCCGTTAGACTTCGCACCTCTAGGTCTGCCAGCGTCAATAAGGGTTAGTACTAAGGTCCTCTGCTTCTGGATCATAACAATCCTCTATCATGGGGCAAATTAACAACAACAAGCGCAACAGGTAGATGGATGGAAAACTCTCTTCTAGCCTTACACTTAACTTTCAAAAGCTCATGCACAATCTGTTCACCCAGAAGTCACATTGAATTGTTTGTCTTGTTTACTATAACCTTTATCGCTCCCATCCTCAAAAAACCCAATCTCGATCCTACCTCAATTGCTAACTACCGCCCCATTTCATTTCTCCCCTATGCCTTTAAATGACTTGAGCGGATTGTCTGCAACCACCTCCCAGACACCTCTCAGACAATTCCCTACTTGATCCTCTCCAATCCGGTTTCCTCCCCCTCCACTCCACTAAAGTTGCCCTGGCCAAAGTTACTAATGAACTTCTATCAGCTAAATCCAGGGGTCACTTCTCCCTACTCGTCCTCCTGGACCTCTCCGTGGCCTTTGACATTGTGGACCACCGCCTCCTGTTGCAAACCCTTCTCTCTCTCTGCCTCTCTGGGTCTGTCCTCATCTGGTTCATCTCATACCTCACTAACCATTCCTTCTCCGTATCCACGTCTGGTTCCCCCCCCCCCTCCCTGTAGGAGTCCCTCAGGGCTTTGTTCTCGGCCCTCTACTCTTGTCGCTCTATACTACCTCCCTGGGTGCTCTCATCTCTTCCTTTGGTATCACCTTTATGCTGATGACATTCATCTCTACCTCTCGTCTCCTGATCTTTCCTTCACCCTCCTCTCTCAGTTATCTGACTGCCTCTCCGCCATCTCCTCCTGGATGTCCTCGCGCTTTCTCAAAATTAACATTGCTAAAACTGAACTCATTGTCCTCCCTCCGTCTAGATTCTTATCCCACCTTGACCTCTCCATCACTGTTAACAACGCCACCATCTCCTCTGTTCCCCAACTTTGCTGCCTTGGCGTCATCCTCGACTCTTCCCTCTCTTTTGCCCCCACATTCAATCCCTTGCCCAATCCTGTTGCTTCCAACTATGTAAAATTGCCCTCATCCGGCCCTTCCTCTCTCAGAATGCTACCAAAACTATTATCCATGCACTCATCATCTCCCATCTTGATTACTCTAACCTTCTTTATTACTGCTCCCACCTCGCCTCCCTTCGTTCTATACTCAACGTGGCTGTGAGACTTATCTTGCTTTCACGCTGCTACTCTTCTGCCTCCCCTCTCTGCCTTGTCTTACACTGGCTCCCCTTACCCTACAGAATTCTTCTCAAACTCCTCAGCATCACCTACAAGGCCCTCTCCCACACAACTGCCCCCTATATCCCCTCAACTGACTCCGCTCTGTGCCTGATGTCTGTTTACCCTCCCTTAGTATGTAAGCTGTTATGAGCAGGGCCCTCTTCCCTCCTGTCTCTATACCTACTCTTCTGCCCCAAATTCACTACAATAGCCATTTCTGGAGTTTCAGAAGTCTTGGTATTATTTGTTTATTGTTCTGTACTGTTTCACCCTGTATAGTCTACTGTTTGTATTGTGTATGGCATTGCGGAAATCTTGTGGCACATAATAAATAAAGTATAATAATAATATTAATAATAATATTTAAATGTCTGCTGATATGTTATTACAGATGGTGTCTCTTTCTGGAATTAAATGTAGATTTAACTTATTACTGAGATGAAAGGTAATATGCGACCCTATCAAAAGTTAAAAGGGCGCACATGTAACCTTTGAAGTGTATCAGGTTCCCCATCATTGATATAATTCCATATGTTCCAGAACATGTGACTTGTCTGTAATGATTTCTCACTGCTAACAAATCAATAGTCTAGCACTTACTGTGTTGCAACAAGTTAGCAAAGAGCTGAAAAGCAGTTAAATCTTAGTGCTGCAAGAAGCTGATTAGTTTCATTGCTCCTGTTTCAATCGGAGGGTAGCAGGCAAGTAATCAATGATTGTAAATTGGTTATCCAGTAAATATGAATATGAATAGGCATAAAATAATGAGTGTACATCTCACAAACTGTGTAATATCCTTAAATACACCATGATGTTTTAATTAGGAGGGGGATAATGGGTAGGCAGTAATTAATTATTACATTGTTGAAGCAACTGTGTTGTACACTATATTAACAATGAACATTTCTCATTGGAATTGTCTACACAAGGGTGATCTCAAAGCAAAGTAGTCACACTCCTGCACACAAAAAGATGTGCGTTTTTATCATACATGTCTTTTGTAAATGATCGAGTGTATACATCAATCCTGGACCACCGAAACCGCGTTGATGTTATGGATCTATTACTGTCACTACGTAGAATGGTGTATACCAACCATTGATATTTCTACATATACCCTATGTCTGAAGAATCAAGGTTGAAAGAAAAATACACAGGTAAGTTTGAAACAATTACAGGGGGGAATTCAATTCCCCCCGAATTAGCGCGGCGTTAAAGCTGTTACCGTTATTCAATTGGCTGCGTTACTTTTACCAGTTATTACGGTGATAATGTGCTTAATTACCGTTATTACTGTAATTTTAATCCAGCTTTCTGCTCGCAGCTCAGGGAAACTGCTGTAATAACGGTAATTAAGCACATGATTACTGTAATAACTGGTAAAAGTAACGCGGCCAATTGAATTCCCCCCACAGTGTTGGACTGTTGTATAAAGGACCCAGCAGAGGAAGCAGGGAGCCAAAAAAAACCCTTGCCACTGGATGGAGCATGGGCAGTCCACAAAGGGGTGTGGCCAAACTGTAGTTGGGCGTGGTCAACCCACAGAGGGTGTGGCTACTACTTAATTACTCCGCCCCCCAATCATTTTCCTCCTCTTCCTCTCCCTCCATTATACCCCTCTATGTCATGCACATTAGTGTTTGGTTTGGTTCAGCTGTATAGATTCAAAGCACTCTTAGGTCCATTATTACCCATTACCCAATACCCACATGTGTTTGCACTTATGGTTGGGAGCTGCGATATCATATTTTGGATGCTGCATGTTCCACTTACTTACAAGGGAGTCAATGGTGAGTCCACAAGTGCAAGTGTTGGCTAACAAACGTGTGACATGTGGTGTGACTGTCATTTCTTAATGCCAGTGGGTAAGCGATGTCATCATTATTTACAGCACATCATACATGTTAGCATCTTGTGTGTGTTACAATTAGATATATACATTTCTTTTTGAAATTAAGTTACCAATAAGAGCTCATGTTACTGTTTATATAAACTAATTTATTGTAGCAACACATAATGTATAACAACCAGGAAGCATAGAATACATACAGAGGGAGGCAATACGTGCTTCCATTTTTATTAACCCTGGGTTTTTTAGCAATTTTAGAAAATTGTGTTAATTTTAAATGAAACAAACTAATTACTAGGTAAGTTACTAAAGCAAGTAACCTTCAACAGCTTGGTGGATCTGAGTTTGGATCCATCCTGTTCAATTACATGTGGAACAGAGATCACCTCTTATATACATCAAATGACCCTGTGATGTCACTGGCTCCTTGTTCTTGAGACTCATGAATATTGGTTCAGTCCAAAAAAATGTCTGCCCCCACTCTGTGGATGTAACGAGTATTATTATTGTTAATTTAAATAGCACCAATTATTTTATGCAGAGCTGTTCACATAATATGTAATCATTCACATGAGTCCCTGTTCCTCTGGAGCCTATTCAGAAGCCAGTTAACCCACCATGTTATGCTTGGAGTGTGGAAGTAAACCCACACAAACACAGGGAGAACAGACAAACTCCCACAAATAGGGACTGTGAGGCAGGAATGCTAACCACTGTGTCATCATAGGTATATCTTTTATATATATAAAAGAAGAAGTTTATTTGTTTGTTTGTTGGCAAATATCTTCCACAGTTCTCGAGGTAATGCTGCCAAATTTTACATAGTTATTTAGTATCGAAAAAGTAAACAATTGTTAACGGCAACATGTAAACAATTGTTTGACTGCTGGAAGAAAACCTCGCCACAACACCACATAACGACAACGCGACAAAGCAACAAATCTTATTTTCTAAATAGCATTTTTGGTCTAGTTACCAAATAATGTACTAATATATAAAAACTGCTATATATTACAAATCAAACCAACGCAGCGCCGGGTGACCCTGCTTGTACACTATATTTTCCTTGGAATATATTACATCAACACTAGTAATAACCAATAAAACAGTTGATAAAACACGAGTTACGCAGACTATAAAACAATACATATTTTTATTAATCAACATTTTCGGTTATTTTGTGATGACTAAACAAGGTAAAATTATCAAATATTGAATACCGAGTTAAATAATCTTTTAATTACACCTATAAATATAATACATAAATTTGCATGTTTCGACCCACATGAAGTGGGTAGAATTCTTTGCTTCAATATAAAATATGTAATTAACTCTTACAATTTGCATCTGCAGTTTACAGGCAATATAAATATTGGCCCAGCGGCACACTGGTGGGCATTGTTTTCTCGCTGCGCTGGAACCTTGGATTACAATCCAATGAGGGTGCTATCTGCATGAAGTCTGTATGTTCTCCCTGTGATCGTGGGTTTCCTGAAGACAGGGCAGAAATATACAGCTAGATAACTGGCTGCCCACAATATTGGCCATAGAGGCCCTCTCTGTGCCTGTGGTAAGGAATAGATTGTAAGCTCCAATGGGTCAGGGACTGATGTGAATAATTAAACATTCTCAGATTGTGAAGTGCTGTGTAATAGGTTGGTGTTATGTAAATAAAGGAATATAATGATATCTATACCTCTGATAAGTAAAGTTTGCTCCAACCTTAAAATCTTTGATTTGCCCAAAAAACAAAATATATATTTGTTTAACATTTTAAATTGTATCTGGTATTTTCAAATTAATGTATTTTGCACAGCCCACCAATAAAGACTAAAAAACATGACATATAGTCAAAATATTTCCGAACAATCCACTTTTATTTTTTTAGCAATATTATTGTTAGTGTTTAGTACTAGTAATATTATCTTAAGAGTTATTTATGGATTTGTTATATTCTGTAGAGACTTTTGTCCTCTCTCTCTACACTTGCTAGATGTGTTAGCTGTATGGGCTAATAATAATTGTATTCTTATTTTCATTCTATTCCCGGAACCCATCGTATAATGTTTACATTTTCACACTCACCAATTATTGGCTGCCCGGTTTCCACTACAAAATATTATATCTATTTAAAAATTGCAAGTCCTTTAAGTGATCAAATTTTATACAATCTTTCTGTGATGCTTTTAACATACAGAATTGCAGTGGATGCCTATGAAAAACATCCAGCAAATGTAGTAAGAAGATCAACAATATAGAAACTAAACATGCTTGGCATATACACATGTCTATTCTGAGAATGAGCCATTCTTTAATAAAATAAAAAAAACTAGATAGACCTGTTGTTCTTCATCTGCCATTGATATTCTATATTTTTTCTGCCTCTAAATTTTATTTATTGAATAAATGGAATGTTAAATTTTGTTCTAAAATTATATATGGAGAATATTTATTTATTATTTGTCATTTGTGGGCAGCACCGTGGCAGAGTGGGTAAAACTGCTGCCTCACAGCACTGGGATCTGAACAAGGCTCTAGCTCTGCGGAGTTTGTACGTTCTCTCCGTGTTTTGGTGGGTTTCTCTGGGTGCTCCCGGCTCCTCCCTTACTCTGGTAGATTAATTGGCTGCTGACAAAAATGGAATAGTGTGTGCGTGTGTGTTAGGGAATTTAGACTGTAAGCTCCAATGGGGCAGGGACTGAGCAATTCAATATTCTCTGTACAGCGCTATGTAATATGATTGGTGCTATACAAATAAACAATAATAATAATTTTGAAAAAGTGGGGATGTTGCCTATAGCAACCAATCAGATTCTAGCTTTCATTAATTTAGTACTTTCCACAAAATGACAGCTAGAATCTAATTGGTTGCTATAGGCAACATCCCCACTTTTTCAAATCCGCAGCTTAGTAAATCTAGCCCTTTATGTGATTTTTGTGACCAGTACAAAAACACTTGGCTTAGATCAGAGATCATATGAAATATTATAAATTATGACATCAGACCCGGGAATCAGATGAAAATTCTGCGTGTTGGAAAATCACCTCCATTATTGGGAAATGTGAATTTATGTTTGTGAACTAAAAATACAGCTTCCCAAAATAGAATCAGGAAACAAACGCGTTATCGCAGAAGGTCTATCTCCTACATAAGCTGATGTGCAAATATCCATGTGTAATCTGAATTAATTTTATACAAATTGGAGGCACTATGGGGGTCATGTACAGTTGGATGCAAAGTGTGTTACGCTGAATATAACGCGCTTCTTACTTCTGCGCACCAAGCACTAGATACGGCTGCGCCCATGTGAAGACTGAGTGGCATCTTGTGTTTAAGACTGCTTGCGACCCCTTACAATTGAAGAAGGGGAATGAGGGGGCGTGTAAGCATAGCCAAAATATTGGGCGTGCTATGTTGACTGTGACCCAGGCATACATGCACCTGTGAGGAGGTGAAAAACGTGGGGGGGCTCGAAAACTGGTGTAAAGTGGTTTGACCTGTCCTGCTCAATAAACCCATGTAGAATGTGGCTGTTATTTAGACGTAAATTGCAGCCAACTCTCTACAAGATGCCCTAAATATAGTTCTCATTATATAGATAGATTATATATATATATATATATATATATATATATATATATATATATATATATACATATATATATATATGTCTATTTATATATATATATATATATATATATATATATATATATACAGTTTATATAATGTACTTCTAACTTCTCAAGCCCATCATTTCTATTTGTTTTTAAAAATTAAATTCAACTCGTGTCCGGGATTTTCCCAGGAGTCCCATGGCTGCTAATACTTGGGAAATAGTTGCCTTTTAAAGGTGTGTGCGAGGTAAGCTTTAACTGGGATACAAAGCATTTAATCATAATAGGACTGGACAGAATTGAAAGACTTCAGCATGAGTTTGTCAACTTAACATATATAGTAAGAACAGCATTATATGTTTGTTAGGTGAGTGCAGAGTACCTGTCTGCGTATTTATATATATATATATATATATATATATATATATATATATATATATATATATACACATACATACAGGCATAGTGTTATTGAATCAACTCAATAACACTGAATTAAAATATAATCTGGGAACAATCCCAGGTTCTGAGTACTGTAATGAATCAATATTTAATTAGAATATTAAGTTGTGATGATATTATTATTATTTTAAATATATTTTCATGTCTGAATTGAAGCACAAATTGATTAACTATTATTATTATTATTATTATTATTATTATTGTTATTGTTTTTTCATATGGCGCCATAAAACTGCAACAGCAGCGTTGAGTGAGGACATAGAGTACAGTACATTACATATAGAGGTCCAACCATCCAAATATCGGGCAAGCAAAGACAAACCACAGGACACATCCTACATTCAAGAAGTTTTCAGGAAATTACACCAACTAAGTATAATATATAACAGGCAAGGTATATAGCAAACATGAAGCGTAGTACAGAACAGGATGAAAGAGAGAGAGGAGACACACATCTCACACAGCTTATAAATAGAGCTATCTATCTATCTATCTATCTATCTATCTATCTATCTATCTATCTATCTATCTATCTATCTATCATCACCTCCAATAATTCTGTCTTTAGACATATATTGCATATAAGTTATATATACAGTGCAGAGTTTAATATCTTTATTAACTAAGCTTAAAAAGTATAATTAAATCATAGTGTTAATTAATTTATTTACATTACATTAATTAATTAAATAAATAAAGATGCACTGTTTTTTTTTTTACTAAATACATTGAAATATATTTATTAAGAAAATATATTATCCACCTTTTCAAAGCTCATGGACACCTTTCTTCAAAGTAGTGTTACTTAAGTTAGTCTATATGTAACTAACGACTATGTAATTTACAGAATACCACCTAGTACCCCATGGTTAAATAGAATACACCAATAATGTAATGATGAGAGAGAGAGAAAAAAATAATTAGGTGGTATTGTGAGAGTAACGTTATGAGACCTTACTAATAAATAGAACTGCGACATTTTCCAATTTGTTACATGAAATCGTTCTTGTTGCTTAATTAGAGAAATGCTGGTGTTATTCCACTATACAACTAATGAACTACATAAATTTAGCACCATTTAAACGATCGTAAATGTCATACTACATAATCCTCATGGCTATAATGTATTATAGGTGATTGTCTAAACAGCGAATCACCATTTAATACCAAAAGCAAAAGGTGACTTATCAGACAGGGCAAAAGCATGTTTTGTATGATTGACTATATTTTGTGTACTTTAATCTATTGTTTTTTTTGCTGCTGTTGTTTTCCAAATCGTGCAATTTGTTTTTTTCGTCGGTTGCTAAAATCTTCGCGTTCATTTTAAACCTGAAATAAATCAATAAAAAGAGGAGGCCCCGGAAGTTACTTGTGATTTCTCTTCTATCAATGTGAAAGTACGGAAGTAAACTTGTATCATTCTAATAAAAATACATTTAATGGGAATGCAATTATTATCCAAGTCACCCCCCAGAAATTAGCAAAACATTTAGATTAATGTAAATCGATGCAACCGGTGCTGTGGGCAATTCCCAATATCAATCTGAAGTGTGATATAATTTATTAGATTATTAAATGCTTATGCCAATCAAAATACGTTTTATTCCGCAAATAAGGAGAATTATTGATTGAATTAAATTCTATTATAATTGATATTCTTGTTCAGATTTTACAGTATAGACAGGGGGCGTAGAATTACAGTTATTTAAATTATTAGGTATTAATATATGAACGTGCAGTATGCAGATATTGCTATTTACGATGTATTTATTTTAAGCGTGTTCTCTTCATACATAAGAGAGCATCTAGTTATTTTAAACCACTGCATAAATATGCCGTTTTAATTGAACACCAAAGTGATATCTAACACACACCACATGTCAGTTGTAAGGGGTAACAAAATATCTTACAATATTCTGGTTGTGATTTTCACGGTTTGCAGGGCAGGGGATAATTCAAATAGGTGCCAGGAATATTACTAGAATATACATTTCCAACAGTCTGTTTGAACAATGTGATTAAAAAATATTTGCTTTACAGGTGTGACAAAAAGTGTATAATGGGTCCAGCGATAACATTGTACAACGAGATAGAGAAATATTGTTCAGTAACTGAACCCTCTGTATGGAGAGAGTCGGGTTCCAAAAGCTGCCAATCACCCAGAACATTTCCTGAAAGTGTAATACTTACTTACAGGGAAAATGACTAATGTGTGTGAGCATTACATCTAAAGCGAGTATTGCAAGTGGTGGATTTAAATCACTATAGAATTTATCTATGATAATTATATGTGGCCGGTCCTTATAGGGATCACCAGTCTCACTGCTCAGTGCATAGGACACCAGTTATACCTGAATCACGATCCCGACCTCTCTCACTGTTCTCTAGATATATGGGGGACCACTCTCTACATCGGGGGTGCACTCTTGTCATTTCCACCTGTATGTTCATTAAATAGATGGAGACCAGTCCCATGGTCCAGTCAAAAGGGGAATAATATTATCACCTCTCCTACAATACACAGAGAAATAATGATGGTCACGTATTTCACTACGCAGCTCTTAGCGGTATTAATTCTCTGTATATCAGGATTCATACCTGACAGGGGGAAGTGAATGTCACCTATCCACTGTTCATCACATAGTGGGATACCTTGCACCCCTGGTGTCCTGTATAGTTTATATAGGGGGACATGGCACTCACCTGTCCACTGTCCTTTCCAGGTATGTGACTTGGTTGATTTCATCCATGGGAAAGGTAAAATGGTTCGGTTCCGCTCATCTAAGAGCCCAGGATCTCTGTCCTCGGGGAAGGGAATTGTTTGCTGCTGAGGGTGAGACATGCCAGGGTGATGGTGATGGTGGTGATGATGGTGGTGGTGAAGATGGGGCACATTTGGGTCTTCTGATATGGGTGGCACCTCGTAGGGCGAGATATCTTGGGGGCTTCCTGGATCCAAACCAATCATTGAGTTGGAGTAGGGAGCCGGCTGCTGTCTTCCCATGTAGAGGCATGCTGGGGGGCTGGGGCTATAGTCCTGCCCCTGACCCCTCTGGAAGGCACAGGGGTCTTTGTAGATTTGAGCTGGGGAATAGTATTGCTCATCCGTGTTCATGGCGGTGAGTGTATCAGGAAACCATAAGGTTCTCGGTGTCACCTCCTCTCTGAAGTTTGCACTGCTGGTTGACAGGTAAGCTTCACCTGAAGGGAATGGCCCGCTGTCCTCAGCTCTACAGTCACATTGGCTGCTGCTGGGGCTCATGTGATTTGGCAATGGGCATCACAAGGGTGTGGCTTAGCCCAGATAAGTGCAGCTGTTTCCCCCTTTCTCAGTGACAATTCCCTATATGTATCCCTCTCACTGTGTATCACACAGGTGAGTCCTGTATAAGAACTGGAAGTGAAATACTTTGGATAACTTTGTGAAAGTGCATTATTATATGAGCTGTATCTTAGAACTGGACTGTGTTCCGCCCTTGTAGCATCCTTTTCTATCCCTGATTTGCTAAACATATCACCATATGGAAGGTGTACAGATAAGACAGAAACATTATCACTGGAACCTCCCTTAGTGGTGTCCTTCACCTTATTGAGATACATGCAGATAAAAACCAATGTAGACATTTCATATCACACTGCAACTGTTTGTCTTGCTTTACTTAAAGCGCATTTCTTTCGTCACTTTTCCTTTCCAACAAAAAAAAAAAAGTTGCGGATTTGTTTTGCTTCTCCCTTTAGGGAAAAATAGCAGCTGTGTCCTTATTCCCTGCAGTCCCAGCCAGGAGCAGTAAATTGACCTTCTCAGAGCTGCTTAACCAGATAATTGGAGCATTGTTTGATATTAGCTGGCAGGGACCACAATGCTATCAATACGGGACACGATAGCATGTCTATTGATTATTGAAGAGGTATTTTGCAGAGGTTTTACCTGAATGTGTTGACCCTTATGGTTAATCTGCTTCTGGTTGACTTGGTGACAAGGATATGAGGAGGCGGAGAGCTCCCTACAGGACAAAGATCACTGGAGTTGCTCCAGTCTGTCATTCTCACACTTGTACGCACACACGTCGTATTTACTCTCCACTTCTGCTCTAATTGCACATTTCTCTAAATCGGGATCCATTTGAATGCTTCATTTACCCCTATTTAGCAGAACAAGTGCAGAGCTGGTATCTTGAAGTTTCCTGATGTAGAAAACAGATCTAATGTGTTGTAGCAAAGGTAATATTTGTATTGTTAACAAATGTCACTTGAGATGTGTATAACAGGGATACTGTTGGGCAACACTGGATAGGAACACCTGCATCTATGTTTGTGGATTAGCAATGCCTTGTCAAATAGCAGCATCAGGAATATCATCAGGTACATTTCCCAATTAGGCATCTGATTTCACCTGTGGAACATGAATGTTTTTTATTTAGGTTTAGAATTGAACATATTTAGTTCATATTTAGGAATTGTCATAAATACAGGAGATAAGGTCCAATAATGAACTCTAATACAACCCTAATTTGCATATTAACCTAATGTAGGAGGGGGCTAAATGACTAAATATTATCAATACAATTTTAAAAGTTATAACTCTCCGAAAAGCTTTATTTTATATAAAGTTACATAAGTAATACCTGCTTTTATTTTATTATTTTCTGACATTATTTTAAAATTACAGTATTCAATTATCTGAAATGCTTCTGACTTTTGTTGTTTGCTCATAAAAGTTGTTTTTTTCATAATCTGAGGCGCCTGCCTAAAATATACTAAATATCATTTACAAATGACCCATGTGTTTTCATACAGCACCTGACATTATCCTCTTCATTAAATTGTTTAGCACTGTAGAAGGAAGTTCTCAGTGATCATGTTATCAATAAGCATCAATTACTTACTTTTAATTCTTTCTGGTTTTCACAATTGTTCTAGACAAGAAGTTTCTGGATGAGAGATCCTGTACCTGAATTTTATTCTACTATAAATGGACACCAATAAATGTGGTTTGTTTTTAAATGGGCAATTCATAGGCCCATTATAGGATGTAACAATTGTCATATCCAAGCCGAGCAGGCAGATCTCATATAGTGGTGAAGAGTCAAATACAACCAGTCCGATATTATCTTTGCCCGGTAAAACTTGCACAGTGGTACTTTTACTCTGTTTTTGCCCCATTCAATTACCTCCTACATTTTTTTTACATGATAGGACACCACAAAATTAGGCACCATTAGAGGCATTGTGCCCAGCCGTATATTCAGGGCTGCTGATTTTTTTCCGCACACTAAAAGGACATTTAGTTTGTGGGGTCCCTGTCTTTTCCTGCCTGAAAATGGGATCAGCATTTCCCTGCAGGGGATAGGACAGAAGCCATGAGTCCTCATACAGCTCTTGGCCCAAGCTGGTTGCTCCATTCACCCTAGTGATAATCTGCCATTGCCGGACACCTATACCAGGCCCAAGTTGTTTGTACTCACCCCCTGCTTACGATATATAGTTATCATTCTTAATTCTGGAGATTTTACTTCATAGACTACAGTACATTGCCATGAACACTGGGTTATCATTGTATTAAGTATTGAGCTGTCTCTTTTTATGTTATTACTCTGGCTGAATCATTTTATTCACCCTTGATACTTTGCCAGTGCTGAGTAATCAGTGTACTAACATGTATAACTTTGATGAACAGCCCTGGTTAGCACAGACATTTCCATTTTTGTTCCGGTCATTATTTTTAATTGAGTAAGGGGACTTTGTCTGGAACTAATGAAAATATGTAACCCCTGGACAGTTAGCAGAGAGACCCAAATATTAGATAAATTACAGATATCTTATTCCCTTGTATCATCATCATCATCATTTATTTATATAGCGCCAGCAAATTCCGTAGCGCTTTACGATTGGGAACAAACATTAATAAAACAATACTGGGTAATACATACAGACAGACAGCTAGAACGCAAAGGTAAAATTATTGAGTGGGCTGTGTGTGTTGCAATATTGGTCAGAGGGTTGTTGTCTTGTGTTAGCTGTGTAGAGGGTGGTAATAGGGTAACCTAGGGAAATTAAAGGTTGGAAGAGGAATATTATAAGCTTGTCTAAAGAGGTGGGTTTTCAGTGAACGCTTGAAGGTTTGAAGACTAGAGGAAAGTCTTACTGTGCGAGGGAGGGAATTCCACAAAGTGGGTGCAGCCCGAAAAAAGTCCTGTAACCGAGAATCGGAGGATGTGATGAGAGTGGAAGAGAGACGCAGATCTTGTGCAGAACGGAGGTGTCGAGTTGGGGGATATTTTGAGACAAGTGAGGAAATGTATGTCGGTGCAATTTTGTTGATGGCCTTATATGTTAGTAGAAGAATTTTATATTGGATTCATTGAAATACAGGCAGCCAATGTAGAGACTGACAGAGTGGCTCAGCAGAGGAATAACGTTGTATCTCTGCCTTGCATTGGTGCCATCCATGTAGTCTGTATAAACCTTTGTCTCACATGTTTGCTGAATCGAACACTTACCAGACTCACCAATACGTCTGATAATAAACACATCCCTTTTTATCAAATTAATAAAATGTATATATATATATATATATATATATCATGTAGATATATTTCCTGGGATCATAGGGGTTGTAAAACCTGTACTTCCATTAGCTGTACAACTTGTTTCCGCTAGAAGCACGTCTCTGTTTTTTACAAATCATATGTAGCAGTTGTCTCAGAATAGTGCCATTAAGCAATTGCTCTCCCAACCCATTTAACAGCAGCTCTTATGGATAAATAAACAGAAAGGGGCTGTAAACCAATTACTGGATGGATAGAGAAAAAGTATTTTATTAGTGGAAATTACTGAGTGTGCTCACTGATCTGCCAGCCCTAAGGCCCGCACTTAACCTGTGCACTGCCGGTGAGCTATAACTTCCCATGTTCTATATTGCACTCATCACATTCTGGGGGTTGTTTACAGATGGATGCATTTGGCCTTAATTGTACACTGGAAATGACACAGCCCAGGAAAGCGTACTTGCCTGTATATGTAGAGATGGACCAGTGCAGCTTAAAACTAGTTTATGCCAGGCACGCGTCAGGTGTATAAGGCATACAAATACAAGCAATAAAGTGGCATATAAATAAGAGACAATAGTGTCTTGACAGTTATTGATAAATGTGAAAGTCGCATATTCTGTATAACTCGAAAGTAAATACAAACACCCCCTCATCTGTTGTACACCCCTTCACAAATCCAATGCAAACCTTCTTTCCTGCAGAAGTCCAAATTGGAATGTCCGTTAAGTAACGGGAATAGACACCCACGGCTTCAAGTAATTTAGTCACAATGCTAATGATTAAAGTACTATCGGCTGGAGTGGTCTATATGCAATCAGCCAATCAGAAGTGACTGCTGGTCGTTATCATCATCATCACATATTCTTCCACCAGACCTCCAGTAACCGCCTCCCAAGAGGCACATCTAGGATATTACAATTACATGACCATGCCCTTGCTGTACTCAGCCTATGCTCCCATTCTACCTCTCCAGGCATAAGGGATTGCAAGATAGTGATATGCAAAAATCTATATATGGATGTATGTGGAGATATTATTTGTGTGCATGGGCACTAGGCAAATGCATGTGTTATGCAAAAAAAAATACATCCAATTTAAATCACAAGTCATTCTAAACAAGGTTTGAATGTTTGCCTTCCACAGTGTGTAGTTGACAGATGCATTTTAAGCATTGAACACCCATCACCTGCACACATTAGAGGCAGCCGATGTATATCGATATTCATTCTTCATGCCTCACTGGTGTTATTAGTTTCTAGTAAATACATTGTGTTTTTTTCCACAAAGGGCCTGTATCCATTGTGTATATTAATAGGTCATTTCTGATTTATTGATTATGTGAAAACAAAATGCATGCTGTTGCCCAGTGCAAAATGTACAAATTACCCCATCCCAGTCAGGGGCAATATAGTCTGACAAGAGATCACAATCCGGAATATAGTATCCCAGCATTTTATACAGATAGAGCAGAATCAGTGAATATTGTGCACATCACAAGACAAAATGTCACAGCTAAAACCATTCATTTCAATGAAATACTAATAATATTACCATATTTTATTGGTGAGCTACTGTAAGTGAGCAAAAGTCCACTATTATAATTTTACCACTGTAATCCTATATACCTCTATGTGTATAGGAAGTGGGTTGATATACAATGGCATGCCATACCGCCACTTTTCCTACTGCTTTGATTGTAAAACTATCAAATTCCATTCAACTAGATTTTCTATAGCGCCACTTCCAAATTTCCACTTCTATCACTGTCTATAGGCATATAGTGGTACAAAGTGTTATCTATTTGCTTTTAAGGTTTAGTTGCCCTTCCAAGAAAGGAAAGGTTCAAAAAGAGGGAGGGAGAAAATGACAAATGGGGTGATCGAACTGGTCGTATGGTTGATGAACCCAGAGGGCCGATTTAATTGAAATAAGCCAGCTTTGTTAGCAAAAATATCCTCAAATTGAATGTTTAGAACCTGGTGTCAGGTATGCAACTTGGGAACCAATCCTCCCCTCAAAACAGCCAGCCTTAACTATGTTGTCAGACACCCCTGCCCCTTGTCTCACACAATATTTCACCTCTAAGGTCTGTTTGGAATGTAATATTACGTTTACTGTAAGTATGCATTTATGGTGTTAAAAGCACTATATATTAACAGAAACTGTTCCACTAACAAAACAACAATCCACTAGCATTAACAACTACTATACACCACTATACTTGCCATATTAACCAACATGATATGCATTGGATATGATTAGCACAACAAGGTATATATATAAATATTAAACTACTTAAATGTCAAACATTTTCTTAATGTAATAAGAGCAGTGGCACACGCAGGGGGGATTTCTGAGTCTCCAGAAACCCCCCTGCGCTAACCAAGTGGCCACCATAGCGGCACTGTCCTATACAGCAGCCGCGGAAGCTTCTTTGACAGCGGCTGCTGTATGGGACAGCACTGCTTAAATGGAGCTGCTGCGCATGTGCGGGTGCCTGCGCAGCAGCTCTCTCTTGTGGGTTTTTTTTTTTGGGGGGGGGGGTCAGGGGGGGGGGGGGAAACCCCCCATGACAATCCTGCATGCGCCCCTGAAGAGAGGGATACATCATAAATCTAATCCCATCTAGTACATTCCACTCATATAATAACACTAACATATAATTGTTGTGTTAGGTGAGGATTTATCAGAATGATTATTGAACCTTTACACAACCTAAGCATATTCTAGCACCGGATTTCAAAAGAATTGCATCACTGTGGTCTGTTTGCGAATTCTCTTTACATTACTTGTAATCTCTATGAATTCTTTCATTTTCCAATGCTTCAAATTGCCGTGCCGTTTATCTGGTCCTGTCAAGGCTTGACAAGCGTGTAAAGGTGAAAGTGGGTGGAGAGGAAGTTCAGTGCGCAGAGCCTGGGAGTCAGATGTGTGACTTTTCTAAGGTAACACTGGTACAAAAATAGAGCTTTATCTAAGAGAAAATCACATTGCTTACAGAATGCTGTTTGCTCTTTATGGAGTTCAACCCAAGTTCTCTAATGATACAACTGAAAATGTTCCTCTGTGTATCCTTCCACAGGAGCGTTGTTTGAGAGGTGTTTATAGGCCCTGGTGTCAGGCGCAAAAGTACAAGTCCAGTGTACCTGGGAACTATTAAAACTGACTCCATTTACTAATGTCACTTGTAAGTAGGGCTGGTGTTAGCAACAAAGGGCAGAAAACAAAGACATTAAGCTGCATTAAAAATGAAAAATCCTTTATTAATATTAAAAAAAACTTCAAATTTTAAAATAATCTAAAATTAAATGTATTTATTTTTTTTTATCAAAGATCTGAATAATATGTGAATATGAAATTTACACTAATAGACAAACAAATTCGGTACAGGAGTCATCTAGATTTGCGAAGATGTTCATATTATATTATATTATATGTCCTTCTCTCTCTGTGCTTGTTATATACATGGATATAATTCTGTTACCTAAAATGCAAGTTCCTAATAAGCAATGGTCCAGAAACTGCACAATTGTGCAGTTTACTTGAATTTACTAAGCTACTAAATGTCAACTTTCTTGCGATCCTCAGATCGGCTGCTTTTCCCATCTAAGACAACACAATCAGCTTAGAAAAAAAATTATCTGTAAAAACTGTAAAACATTATTTACTATTATCTTTTATATAAATTATCTTTTATTCAAAAAGCCCCAACATATTACTCAGTGTTGTACATTGAGGAAATCATGATGCAGATAAATAACTAACAATGACATTAAACAGGGGATAAAGATGGCCCAGGCAATACAAACTAACAATCTAAGAGGTGTGGGGTACACTTGATTTACAAGGTAGAGGAATAATAATTGTAGCTGTTAGTGTGGATACAGGTTCATGGATACAGGCTCTGCACCAGTTCCTGATTCCAGTTTCTGACCACAGGTACAGTTCTAGTTCTTGGCTCAAGGCAGTTGGCGATTACAGGTACTGTTCTAGTGCTTGGCTCCAGGCAGTTAGTGATTACACGTACTGTTGTAGTTTTTGCCTCCAGGCAGTTGGCGATTACAGGTACTCTTCTAGTGCTTGGCTTCAGGCAGTTGGCGATTACAGGTACTGTTCTAGTGCTTGGCTCCAGGCAGTTGGCGATTACAGGTACTGTTCTAGTGCTTGGCTCCAGGCAGTTGGTGATTACAGGTACTTTTCTAGTACTTGGCTCCAGGCAGTTGGTGATTACAGGTACTGTTCTAGTGCTTGGCTCCAGGCAGATGGTGATTACAGGTACTGTTCTAGTGCTTGGCTCCAGGCAGTTGGTGATTACAGGTACTGTTCTAGATCTTGCCTCCAGGCAATTGGCAATTACAGGTATTGTTCTAGTTCTTGCCTCCAGGCAGTTTGCAAGTACAGGTACTGTTCTAGTGCTTGGCACCAGGCAGTTGCCAATTACAGGTACTCTTCTAGTGCTTGGCTCCAGGCAGTTGGTGATTACAGGTACTGCTCTAGTGCTTGGCTCCAGGCAGTTGGTGATTACAGGTACTGTTCTAGTGCTTGGCTCCAGGAAGTTGGTGATTACAGTTACTGTTCTAGTGCTTGGCTCCAGGCAGTTGGTGATTACAGGTACTGTTCTAGTGCTTGGCTCCAGGCAGTTGGTGATTACAGGTACTGTTCTAGTGCTTGGCTCCAAGCAGTTGGTGATTACAGGTACTGTTCTATGCTTGGCTCAAGTCAGTTGGTGATTACAGGTACTGTTCTAGTGCTTGGCTCCAGGCAGTTGGTGATTACAGGTATTGTTCTAGTGCTTGGCTCCAGGCAGTTGGTGATTACAGGTACTGTTCTAGATCTTGCCTCCAGGCAATTGGCGATTACAGGTATCGTTCTAGTTCTTGCCTCCAGGCAGTTTGCAAGTATAGGTACTGTTCTAGTGCTTGGCTCCAGGCAGTTGGTGATTACAGGTACTGTTCTAGTGCTTGGCTCCGGGCAGTTGGTGATTACAGGTACCGTTCTAGATCTTGCCTCCAGGCAATTGGCGATTACAGGTATCGTTCTAGTTCTTGCCTCCAGGCAGTTTGCAAGTACAGGTACTGTTCTAGAGCTTGGCTCCAGTCAGTTGGCGATTACAGGTACTGTTCTAGTGCTTGGCTCCAGGCAGTTGGTGATTACAGGTACTGTTCTAGTGCTAGGCTCCAGGCAGTTGGTGATTACAGGTACTGTTCTAGTTCTTGGCTCCAGGCAGTTGGTGATTACAGCTACTGTTCTATTATTGGCTCAAGGCAGTTGGTGATTACAGGTACTGTTCTAGTTCTTGCCTCCAGGCAGTTGGCGATTACAGCTCTAGTGCTTGGCTCCAGGCAGTTGGTGATTACAGGTACTGTTCTAGTGCTTGGCTCCAGGCAGTTGGTGATTACAGGTACTGTTCTATGCTTGGCTCCAGGCAGTTGGCGATTACAGGTACTGTTCTAGTTCTTGCCTCCAGGCAGTTGGTGATTACAGGTACTGTTCTAGTTCTTGCGTACAGGCAGTTGGTGATTACAGGTAAAGTTCCAGTGCTTGCCTCCAGGCAGTTGGTGATTACAGGTACTGTTCTAGTTCTTGCCTCCTGGCAGTTGTTGATTACAGGTACTGTTCTAGTTCTTGGCTCCAGGCAGTTGGCGATTATAGGTACTGTTCTAGTGCTTGGCTCAAGTCAGTTGGTGATTACAGGTACTCTTCTAGTGCTTGGCTCCAGGCAGTTGGTGATTACAGGTATTGTTCTAGTGCTTGGCTCCAGGCAGTTGGTGATTACAGGTACTGTTCTAGATCTTGCCTCCAGGCAATTGGCGATTACAGGTATCGTTCTAGTTCATGCCTCCAGGCAGTTTGCAAGTATAGGTACTGTTCTAGTGCTTGGCTCCAGGCAGTTGGCGATTACAGGTACTGTTCTAGTGCTTGGCTCCATGCAGTTGGTGATTACAGGTACTGTTCTAGATCTTGCCTCCAGGCAATTGGCGATTACAGGTATCGTTCTAGTTCTTGCCTCCAGGCAGTTTGCAAGTACAGGTACTGTTCTAGAGCTTGGCTCCAATCAGTTGGCGATTACAGGTACTGTTCTAGTGCTTGGCTCCAGGCAGTTGGTGATTACAGGTACTGTTCTAGTGCTAGGCTCCAGGCAGTTGGTGATTACAGGTACTGTTCTAGTTCTTGGCTCCAGGCAGTTGGTGATTACAGCTACTGTTCTATTCTTGGCTCAAGGCAGTTGGTGATTACAGGTACTGTTCTAGTTCTTGCCTACAGGCAGTTGGCGATTTCAGGTAAAGTTGTAGTTCTTGCCTCCAGGCAGTTGGCAATTACAGCTCTAGTGCTTGGCTCTAGGCAGTTGGTGATTACAGGTACTGTTCTAGTGCTTGGCTCCAGGCAGTTGGTGATTACAGGTACTGTTCTATGCTTGGCTCCAGGCAGTTGGCGATTACAGGTACTGTTCTAGTTCTTGCCTCCAGGCAGTTGGTGATTACAGGTACTGTTCTAGTTCTTGCGTACATGCAGTTGGCGATTACAGGTAAAGTTCCAGTGCTTGCCTCCAGGCAGTTGGTGATTACAGGTACTGTTCTAGTTCTTGCCTCCTGGCAGTTGTTGATTACAGGTACTGTTCTAGTTCTTGGCTCCAGGCAGTTGGCGATTATAGGTACTGTTCTAGTTCCTGGCTCCAGGCAGTTGGTGATTACAGGTACTGTTCTATGCTTGGCTCCAGGCATTTGGTGATTACAGGTACTGTTCTAGTGTTTGGTTCCAGGCAGTTGGTGATTACAGGTACTGTTCTAGTGCTTGGCTCACGGCAGTTGGTGATTACAGGTACTGTTCTAGTGCTTGGCTCCAGGCAGTTGGTGATTACAGGTACTGTGCTAGTGCTTGGCTCCAAGCAGCTGGTGACTACAGGTACTGTTCTATGCTTGGCTCAAGGCAGTTGGTGATTACAGGTACTGTTCTAGTGCTTGGCTCCAGGCAGTTGGTGATTACAGGTACTGTTCTATGCTTGGCTCAAGGCAGTTGGTGATTACAGGTACTGTTCTAGTGCTTGTCTCTAGGAAGTTGGTGATTACAGGTACTGTTCTAGTGCTTGGCTCCAGGCAGTTGGTGATTACAGGTACTGTTCTAGTGCTTGGATCCAGGCAGTTGGTGATTACAGGTACTGTTCTAGTGCTTGGCTCCAAGCAGTTGGTGATAACAGGTACTGTTCTATGCTTGGCTCAAGTCAGTTGGTGATAACAGGTACTGTTCTAGTGCTTGGCTCCAGGCAGTTGGTGATTACAGGTATTGTTCTAGTTATTGCCTCCAGGCAGTTTGCAAGTACAGGTACTGTTCTAATGCTTGGCTCCAGGCAGTTGGCGATTACAGGTACTGTTCTAGTGCTTGGCTCCAGGCAGTTGGTGATTACAGGTACTGTTCTAGTTCTTGGCTCCCGGCAGTTGGCGATTATAGGTACTGTTCTAGTTCCTGGCTCCAGGCAGTTGGTGATTACAGGTACTGTTCTAGTTCTTGCGTACAGGCAGTTGGCGATTACAGGTAAAGTTCCAGTGGTTGCCTCTAGGCAGTTGGTGATTACAGGTACTGTTCTAGTTCTTGCCTCCTGGCAGTTGTTGATTACAGGTACTGTTCTAGTTCTTGGCTCCAGGCAGTTGGCGATTATAGGTACTGTTCTAGTTCCTGGCTCCAGGCAGTTGGTGATTACAGGTACTGTTCTATGCTTGGCTCAAGTCAGTTGGTGATTACAGGTACTGTTCTAGTGCTTGGCTCCAGGCAGTTGGTGATTACAGGTATTGTTCTAGTTATTGCCTCCAGGCAGTTTGCAAGTACAGGTACTGTTCTAGTGCTTGGCTCCAGGTAGTTGGTGATAACAGGTACTGTTCTAGATCTTGCCTTCAGGCAATTGGCGATTACAGGTATCGTTCTAGTTCTTGCCTCCAGGCAGTTTGCAAGTACGGGTACTGTTCTAGTGCTTGGCTCCAGTCAGTTGGCGATTACAGGTACTGTTCTAGTGCTTGGCTCCAGGCAGTTGGTGATTACAGGTACTGTTCTAGTGCTAGGCTCCAGGCAGTTGGTGATTACAGGTACTGTTCTAGTTCTTGGCTCCAGGCAGTTCGCGATTACAGGTACTGTTCTAGTGCTTGGCTCCAGGCAGTTGGTGATTACAGGTACTGTTCTAGTGCTTGGCTCCAGGCAGTTGGTGATTACAGGTGCTGTTCTTGTGCTTGGCTCCAAGCAGTTGGTGAAAACAGGTACTGTTCTATGCATGGCTCAAATCAGTTGGTGATTACAGGTATTGTTCTAGTGCTTGGCTCCAGGCAGTTGGTGATTACAGGTATTGTACTAGTTATTGCCTCCAGGCAGTTTGCAAGTATAGGTACTGTTCTAGTGCTTGGCTCCAGGCAGTTGGTGATTACAGGTACTGTTCTAGTTCTTGGCTCCAGGCAGTTGGCGATTATAGGTACTGTTCGAGTTCCTGGCTCCAGGCAGTTGGTGATTACAGGTACTGTTCTAGTTCTTGCGTACAGGCAGTTGGCGATTACAGGTAAAGTTTCAGTGCTTGCCTCCAGGCAGTTAGTGATTACAGGTACTGTTCTAGTTCTTGCCTCCTGGCAGTTGTTGATTACAGGTACTGTTCTAGTTCTTGGCTCCAGGCAGTTGGCGATTATAGGTACTGTTCTAGTTCCTGGCTCCAGGCAGTTGGTGATTACAGGTACTGTTCTATGCTTGGCTCCAGGCAGTTGGTGATTACAGGTACTGTTCTAGTGCTTGGCTCACGGCAGTTGGTGATTACAGGTACTGTTCTAGTGCTTGGCTCCAGGCAGTTGGTGATTACAGGTACTGTTCTAGTGCTTGGCTCAAAGCAGCTGGTGATTACAGGTACTGTTCTATGCTTGGCTCAAGGTAGTTGGTGATTACAGGTACTGTTCTAGTGCTTGGCTCCAGGCAGTTGGTGATTACAGGTACTGTTCTATGCTTGGCTCAAGCCAGTTAGTGATTACAGGTACTGTTCTAGTGCTTGGCTCCAGGCAGTTGGTGATTACAGGTACTGTTCTAGTGCTTGGCTCTAGGAAGTTGGTGATTACAGGTACTGTTCTAGTGCTTGGCTCCAGGCAGTTGGTGATTACAGGTACTGTTCTAGTGCTTGGCTCCAGGCAGTTGGTGATTACAGGTACTGTTCTAGTGCTTGGCTCCAAGCAGTTGGTGATTACAGGTACTTTTCTTTGCTTGGCTCAAGTCAGTTGGTGATTACAGGTACTGTTCTAGTGCTTGGCTCCAGGCAGTTGGTGATTACAGGTATTGTTCTAGTTATTGCCTCCAGGCAGTTTGCAAGTACAGGTACTGTTCTAGAGCTTGGCTCCAGGCAGTTGGCGATTACAGGTACTGTTCTAGTGCTTGGCTCCAGGCAGCTGGTGATAACAGGTACTGTTCTAGATCTTGCCTCCAGGCAATTGGCGATTACAGGTATCGTTCTAGATCTTGCCTCCAGGCAGTTGGCGATTACAGGTATCGTTCTAGTGCTTGGCTCCAGTCAGTTGGCGATTACAGGTACTGTTCTAGTGCTTGGCTCCAGGCAGTTGTTGATTACAGGTACTTTTCTAGTGCTAGGCTCCAGGCAGTTGGTTATTACAGGTACTGTTCTAGTTCTTGGCTCCAGGCAGTTGGCGATTACAGGTACTGTTCTAGTTCTTGGCTCCAGACAGTTGGTGATTACAGCTACTGTTCTATTCTTGGCTCAAGGCAGTTGGTGATTACAGGTACTATTCTAGTTCTTGCCTACAGGCAGTTGGCGATTTCAGGTAAAGTTCTAGTTCTTGCCTCCAGGCAGTTGGCGATTACAGTTCTAGTGCTTGGCTCCAGGCAGTTGGTGATTACAGGTACTGTTCTAGTGCTTGGCTCCAGGCAGTTGGTGATTACAGGTACTGTTCTATGCTTGGCTCCAGGCAGTTGGCGATTACAGGTACTGTTATGGTTCTTGCCTCCAGGCAGTTGGTGATTACAGGTACTGTTCTATGCTTGGCTCCAGGCATTTGGTGATAACAGGTACTGTTCTATGCTTGGCTCCAGGGAGTTGGTGATTACAGGTACTATTCTAGTGCTTGGCTCCAGGCAGTTGGTGATTACAGGTACTGTTCTAGTTCTTGGCTCCAGACAGTTGGTGATTACAGCTACTGTTCTATTCTTGGCTCAAGGCAGTTGGTAATTACAGCTACTGTTCTAGTTCTTGCCTACAGGCAGTTGGCGATTTCAGGTAAAGTTCTAGTTCTTGCCTCCAGGCAGTTGGCGATTACAGTTCTAGTGCTTGGCTCCAGGCAGTTGGTGATTACAGGTACTGTTCTAGTGCTTGGCTCCAGGCAGTTGGTGATTACAGGTACTGTTCTATGCTTGGCTCCAGGCAGTTGGCGATTACAGGTACTGTTATGGTTCTTGCCTCCAGGCAGTTGGTGATTACAGGTACTGTTCTATGCTTGGCTCCAGGCATTTGGTGATAACAGGTACTGTTCTAGTGTTTGGTTCCAGGCAGTTGGTGATTACAGGTACTGTTCTAGTGCTTGGCTCATGGCAGTTGGTGATTACAGGTACTGTTCTAGTGCTTGGCTCCAGGCAGTTGGTGATTACAGGTATTGTTCTAGTTATTGCCTCCAGGCAGTTTGCAAGTACAGGTACTGTTCTAGTGCTTGGCTCCAGGCAGTTGGTGATTACAGGTATTGTTCTATGCTTGGCTCAAGGCAGTTGGTGATTACAGGTACTGTTCTAGTGCTTGGCTCCAGGCAGTTGGTGATTACAGGTACTGTTCTATGCTTGGCTCCAGGCAGTTGGCGAACTACAGGTACTGTTATGGTTCTTGCCTCCAGGCAGTTGGTAATTACAGGTACTGTTCTATGCTTGGCTCCAGGCATTTGGTGATAACAGGTACTGTTCTATGCTTGGCTCCAGGGAGTTGGTGATTACAGGTACTATTCTAGTGCTTGGCTCCAGGCAGTTGGTGATTACAGGTACTGTTCTAGTTCTTGGCTCTAGACAGTTGGTGATTACAGCTACTGTTCTATTCTTGGCTCAAGGCAGTTGGTAATTACAGGTACTGTTCTAGTTCTTGCCTACAGGCAGTTGGCGATTTCAGGTAAAGTTCTAGTTCTTGCCTCCAGGCAGTTGGCGATTACAGTTCTAGTGCTTGGCTCCAGGCAGTTGGTGATTACAGGTACTGTTCTAGTGCTTGGCTCCAGGCAGTTGGTGATTACAGGTACTGTTCTATGCTTGGCTCCAGGCAGTTGGCGATTACAGGTACTGTTATGGTTCTTGCCTCCAGGCAGTTGGTGATTACAGGTACTGTTCTATGCTTGGCTCCAGGCATTTGGTGATAACAGGTACTGTTCTAGTGTTTGGTTCCAGGCAGTTGGTGATTACAGGTACTGTTCTAGTGCTTGGCTCACGGCAGTTGGTGATTACAGGTACTGTTCTAGTGCTTGGCTCCAGGCAGTTGGTGATTACAGGTATTGTTCTAGTTATTGCCTCCAGGCAGTTTGCAAGTACAGGTACTGTTCTAGTGCTTGGCTCCAGGCAGTTGGTGATTACAGGTATTGTTCTATGCTTGGCTCAAGGCAGTTGTTGATTACAGGTACTGTTCTAGTGCTTGGCTCCAGGCAGTTGGTGATTACAGGTACTGTTCTATGCTTGGCTCAAGGCAGTTGGTGATTACAGGTACTGTTCTAGTGCTTGGCTCCAGGCAGTTGGTGATTACAGGTACTGTTCTATGCTTGGCTCAGGGCAGTTGGTGATTACAGGTACTGTTCTAGTCCTTGGCTTTAGGCAGTTGGCGATTACAGGTACTGTTCTAGTGCTTGGCTCCAGGCAGTTGGCGATTACAGCTACTGTTCTAGTTCTTGCGTACAGGCAGTTGGCGATTACAGGTAAAGTTCCAGTGCTTGCCTCCAGCCAGTTGGTGATTACAGGTACTGTTCTAGTTCTTGCCTCCTGGCAGTTGTTGATTACAGGTACTGTTCTAGTTCTTGGCTCCAGGCAGTTGGTGATTACAGGTACTGTTCTATGCTTGGCTCAAGGCAGTTGGTGATTACAGGTACTGTTCTAGTGCTTGGCTCCAGGCAGTTGGTGATTACAGGTACTGTTCTATGCTTGGCTCAAGGCAGTTGGTGATTACAGGTACTGTTCTAGTGCTTGGCTCCAGGCAGTTGGTGATTACAGGTACTGTTCTATGCTTGGCTCCAGGCAGTTGGCGATTACAGGTACTGTTATGGTTCTTGCCTCCAGGCAGTTGGTGATTACAGGTACTGTTCTATGCTTGGCTCCAGGCATTTGGTGATAACAGGTACTGTTCTAGTGTTTTGTTCCAGGCAGTTGGTGATTACAGGTACTGTTCTAGTGCTTGGCTCACGGCAGTTGGTGATTACAGGTACTGTTCTAGTGCTTGGCTCCAGGCAGTTGGTGATTACAGGTATTGTTCTAGTTATTGCCTCCAGGCAGTTTGCAAGTACAGGTACTGTTCTAGTGCTTGGCTCCAGGCAGTTGGTGATTACAGGTATTGTTCTATGCTTGGCTCAAGGCAGTTGGTGATTACAGGTACTGTTCTAGTGCTTGGCTCCAGGCAGTTGGTGATTACAGGTACTGTTCTATGCTTGGCTCCAGGCAGTTGGCGATTACAGGTACTGTTATGGTTCTTGCCTCCAGGCAGTTGGTAATTACAGGTACTGTTCTATGCTTGGCTCCAGGCATTTGGTGATAACAGGTACTGTTAAATGCTTGGCTCCAGGGAGTTGGTGATTACAGGTACTATTCTAGTGCTTGGCTCCAGGCAGTTGGTGATTACAGGTACTGTTCTAGTTCTTGGCTCTAGACAGTTGGTGATTACAGCTACTGTTCTATTCTTGGCTCAAGGCAGTTGGTAATTACAGGTACTGTTCTAGTTCTTGCCTACAGGCAGTTGGCGATTTCAGGTAAAGTTCTAGTTCTTGCCTCCAGGCAGTTGGCGATTACAGTTCTAGTGCTTGGCTCCAGGCAGTTGGTGATTACAGGTACTGTTCTAGTGCTTGGCTCCAGGCAGTTGGTGATTACAGGTACTGTTCTATGCTTGGCTCCAGGCAGTTGGCGATTACAGGTACTGTTATGGTTCTTGCCTCCAGGCAGTTGGTGATTACAGGTACTGTTCTATGCTTGGCTCCAGGCATTTGGTGATAACAGGTACTGTTCTAGTGTTTTGTTCCAGGCAGTTGGTGATTACAGGTACTGTTCTAGTGCTTGGCTCACGGCAGTTGGTGATTACAGGTACTGTTCTAGTGCTTGGCTCCAGGCAGTTGGTGATTACAGGTATTGTTCTAGTTATTGCCTCCAGGCAGTTTGCAAGTACAGGTACTGTTCTAGTGCTTGGCTCCAGGCAGTTGGTGATTACAGGTATTGTTCTATGCTTGGCTCAAGGCAGTTGGTGATTACAGGTACTGTTCTAGTGCTTGGCTCCAGGCAGTTGGTGATTACAGGTACTGTTCTATGCTTGGCTCCAGGCAGTTGGCGATTACAGGTACTGTTATGGTTCTTGCCTCCAGGCAGTTGGTAATTACAGGTACTGTTCTATGCTTGGCTCCAGGCATTTGGTGATAACAGGTACTGTTCTATGCTTGGCTCCAGGGAGTTGGTGATTACAGGTACTATTCTAGTGCTTGGCTCCAGGCAGTTGGTGATTACAGGTACTGTTCTAGTTCTTGGCTCCAGACAGTTGGTGATTAAAGCTACTGTTCTATTCTTGGCTCAAGGCAGTTGGTAATTACAGGTACTGTTCTAGTTCTTGCCTACAGGCAGTTGGCGATTTCAGGTAAAGTTCTAGTTCTTGCCTCCAGGCAGTTGGCGATTACAGTTCTAGTGCTTGGCTCCAGGCAGTTGGTGATTACAGGTACTGTTCTAGTGCTTGGCTCCAGGCAGTTGGTGATTACAGGTACTGTTCTATGCTTGGCTCCAGGCAGTTGGCGATTACAGGTACTGTTATGGTTCTTGCCTCCAGGCAGTTGGTGATTACAGGTACTGTTCTATGCTTGGCTCCAGGCATTTGGTGATAACAGGTACTGTTCTAGTGTTTGGTTCCAGGCAGTTGGTGATTACAGGTACTGTTCTAGTGCTTGGCTCACGGCAGTTGGTGATTACAGGTACTGTTCTAGTGCTTGGCTCCAGGCAGTTGGTGATTACAGGTATTGTTCTAGTTATTGCCTCCAGGCAGTTTGCAAGTACAGGTACTGTTCTAGTGCTTGGCTCCAGGCAGTTGGTGATTACAGGTATTGTTCTATGCTTGGCTCAAGGCAGTTGTTGATTACAGGTACTGTTCTAGTGCTTGGCTCCAGGCAGTTGGTGATTACAGGTACTGTTCTATGCTTGGCTCAAGGCAGTTGGTGATTACAGGTACTGTTCTAGTGCTTGGCTCTAGGAAGTTGGTGATTACAGGTACTGTTCTAGTGCTTGGCTCCAGGCGGTTGGTGAATACAGGTACTGTTCTAGTGCTTGGATCCAGGCAGTTAGTGATTACAGGTACTGTTCGAGTGCTTGGCTCCAAGCAGTTGGTGATTACAGGTACTGTTCTATGCTTGGCTCAAGTCAGTTGGTGATTACAGGTACTGTTCTAGTGCTTGGCTCCAGGCAGTTGGTGATTACAGTTACAGGTATTGTTCTAGTTATTGCCTCCAGGCAGTTTGCAATTACAGGTACTGTTCTAGTGCTTGGCTCCAAGCAGTTGGTGATAACAGGTACTGTTCTATGCTTGGCTCAGGGCAGTCGGCGATTACAGGTACTGTTCTAGTGCTTGGCTCCAGGCAGTTGGCGATTACAGCTACTGTTCTAGTTCTTGCGTACAGGCAGTTGGCGATTACAGGTAAAGTTCCAGTGCTTGCCTCCAGCCAGTTGGTGATTACAGGTACTGTTCTAGTTCTTGCCTCCTGGCAGTTGTTGATTACAGGTACTGTTCTAGTTCTTGGCTCCAGGCAGTTGGTGATTACAGGTACTGTTCTATGCTTGGCTCAAGGCAGTTGGTGATTACAGGTACTGTTCTAGTGCTTGGCTCCAGGCAGTTGGTGATTACAGGTACTGTTCTATGCTTGGCTCAAGGCAGTTGGTGATTACAGGTACTGTTCTAGTGCTTGGCTCCAGGCAGTTGGTGATTACAGGTACTGTTCTATGCTTGGCTCCAGGCAGTTGGCGATTACAGGTACTGTTATGGTTCTTGCCTCCAGGCAGTTGGTGATTACAGGTACTGTTCTATGCTTGGCTCCAGGCATTTGGTGATAACAGGTACTGTTCTAGTGTTTTGTTCCAGGCAGTTGGTGATTACAGGTACTGTTCTAGTGCTTGGCTCACGGCAGTTGGTGATTACAGGTACTGTTCTAGTGCTTGGCTCCAGGCAGTTGGTGATTACAGGTATTGTTCTAGTTATTGCCTCCAGGCAGTTTGCAAGTACAGGTACTGTTCTAGTGCTTGGCTCCAGGCAGTTGGTGATTACAGGTATTGTTCTATGCTTGGCTCAAGGCAGTTGGTGATTACAGGTACTGTTCTAGTGCTTGGCTCCAGGCAGTTGGTGATTACAGGTACTGTTCTATGCTTGGCTCCAGGCAGTTGGCGATTACAGGTACTGTTATGGTTCTTGCCTCCAGGCAGTTGGTAATTACAGGTACTGTTCTATGCTTGGCTCCAGGCATTTGGTGATAACAGGTACTGTTCTATGCTTGGCTCCAGGGAGTTGGTGATTACAGGTACTATTCTAGTGCTTGGCTCCAGGCAGTTGGTGATTACAGGTACTGTTCTAGTTCTTGGCTCCAGACAGTTGGTGATTAAAGCTACTGTTCTATTCTTGGCTCAAGGCAGTTGGTAATTACAGGTACTGTTCTAGTTCTTGCCTACAGGCAGTTGGCGATTTCAGGTAAAGTTCTAGTTCTTGCCTCCAGGCAGTTGGCGATTACAGTTCTAGTGCTTGGCTCCAGGCAGTTGGTGATTACAGGTACTGTTCTAGTGCTTGGCTCCAGGCAGTTGGTGATTACAGGTACTGTTCTATGCTTGGCTCCAGGCAGTTGGCGATTACAGGTACTGTTATGGTTCTTGCCTCCAGGCAGTTGGTGATTACAGGTACTGTTCTATGCTTGGCTCCAGGCATTTGGTGATAACAGGTACTGTTCTAGTGTTTGGTTCCAGGCAGTTGGTGATTACAGGTACTGTTCTAGTGCTTGGCTCACGGCAGTTGGTGATTACAGGTACTGTTCTAGTGCTTGGCTCCAGGCAGTTGGTGATTACAGGTATTGTTCTAGTTATTGCCTCCAGGCAGTTTGCAAGTACAGGTACTGTTCTAGTGCTTGGCTCCAGGCAGTTGGTGATTACAGGTATTGTTCTATGCTTGGCTCAAGGCAGTTGTTGATTACAGGTACTGTTCTAGTGCTTGGCTCCAGGCAGTTGGTGATTACAGGTACTGTTCTATGCTTGGCTCAAGGCAGTTGGTGATTACAGGTACTGTTCTAGTGCTTGGCTCTAGGAAGTTGGTGATTACAGGTACTGTTCTAGTGCTTGGCTCCAGGCGGTTGGTGAATACAGGTACTGTTCTAGTGCTTGGATCCAGGCAGTTAGTGATTACAGGTACTGTTCTAGTGCTTGGCTCCAAGCAGTTGGTGATTACAGGTACTGTTCTATGCTTGGCTCAAGTCAGTTGGTGATTACAGGTACTGTTCTAGTGCTTGGCTCCAGGCAGTTGGTGATTACAGGTATTGTTCTAGTTATTGCCTCCAGGCAGTTTGCAATTACAGGTACTGTTCTAGTGCTTGGCTCCAAGCAGTTGGTGATAACAGGTACTGTTCTATGCTTGGCTCAGGGCAGTTGGTGATTACAGGTACTGTTCTAGTCCTTGGCTTTAGGCAGTTGGCGATTACAGGTACTGTTCTAGTGCTTGGCTCCAGGCAGTTGGCGATTACAGCTACTGTTCTAGTTCTTGCGTACAGGCAGTTGGCGATTACAGGTAAAGTTCCAGTGCTTGCCTCCAGCCAGTTGGTGATTACAGGTACTGTTCTAGTTCTTGCCTCCTGGCAGTTGTTGATTACAGGTACTGTTCTAGTTCTTGGCTCCAGGCAGTTGGCGATTATAGGCACTGTTCTAGTTCCTGGCTCCAGGCAGTTGATGATTACAGGTCCAGTTCTATGCTTGGCTCCAGGCATTTGGTGATTACAGGTACTGTTCTAGTGTTTGGTTCCAGGCAGTTGGTGATTACAGGTACGGTTCTAGTGCTTGGCTCACGGCAGTTGGTGATTACAGGTACTGTTCTAGTGCTTGGCTCCAGGCAGTTGGTGATTACAGGTACTGTTCTAGTGCTTGGCTCCAAGCAGCTGGTGATTACAGGTACTGTTCTATGCTTGGCTCAAGGCAGTTGGTGATTACAGGTACTGTTCTAGTGCTTGGCTCCAGGCAGTTGGTGATTACAGGTACTGTTCTATGCTTGGCTCAAGGCAGTTAGTGATTACAGGTACTGTTCTAGTGCTTGGCTCCAGGCAGTTGGTGATTACAGGTACTGTTCTAGTGCTTGGCTCACGGCAGTTGGTGATTACAGGTACTGTTCTAGTTCTTGCCTCCAGGCAGTTGGTGATTACAGGTACTGTTCTAGTTCTTGCCTCCTGGCAGTTGGTGATTACAGGTACAGTTCTAGTTCTTGGCTCCAGGCAGTTGGCGATTATAAGTACTGTTCTAGTTCTTGGCTCCAGGCAGTTGGTGATTACAGGTACTGTTCTATGCTTGGCCCCAGGCATTTGGTGACTACAGGTACTGTTCTAGTGTTTGGTTCCAGGCAGTTGGTGATTACAGGTACTGTTCTAGTGCTTGGCTCACGGCAGTTGGTGATTACAGGTACTGTTCCAGTGCTTGGCTCACGGCAGTTGGTGATTACAGGTACACGTTCTAGTTCTTGCCTCCAGGCAGTTGGTGATTACAGGTACTGTCCTAGTTCTTGCCTCCTGGCAGTTGGTGATTACAGGTACTGTTCTAGTTCTTGGCTCCAGGCAGTTGGTGATTACAGGTACTGTTCTATGCTTGGCTCCAGGCATTTGGTGATTACAGGTACTGTTCTAGTGCTTGGTTCCAGGCAGTTGGCGATTACAGGTAATATTCTAATGCTTGGCTCAAGGCAGTTGGCATTTATAGTTACTGTTCTAGTGCTTGGCACCAGGTAGTTGGTGATTACAGGTATAGTTCTAGTGCTTGACTCCAGGCAGTTGGTGATTACAGGTACTGTTCTAGTTCTTGGCTCCAGGCAGTTGGTGATTACAGGTTTTGCTCTAGTTCTTGGCTCCAGGCAGTTGGCTATTAAAGGTACTGTTCTTGTTCTTGGCTCAAGGCAGTTGGCGATTACAGGTACTGTTCTAGTGCTTGGCTCCAGACAGTTGGTGATTACAAGTACTGTTCTAGTTCTTGCCTCCTGGCAGTTGGTGATTACAGGTACTGTTCTAGTGCTTGGCTCCAGGCAGTTGGCTATTAAAGGTACTGTTCTTGTTCTTGGCTCAAGGTCGTTGGCGATTACAGGTACTGTTCTAGTGCTTGGCTCCAGACAGTTGGTGATTACAGGTGCTGTTCTAGTTCTTGCCTCCAGGCAGTTGGTGATTACAGGTACTGTTCTAGTGCTTGGCTCCAGACAGTTGGTGATTACAGGTACTGTTCTAGTTCTTGGCTCCAGGCAGTTGGTGATTACAGGTACTGTTCTAGTTCTTGGCTCCAGGCAGTTGGTGATTACAGGTGATATTCTAGTGCTTGGCTCCAGGCAGTTGGTGATTACAGATACTGTTCTAGTGCTTGGCTCCAGACAGTTGGTGATTACAGGTGCTGTTCTAGTTCTTGCCTCCAGGCAGTTGGTGATTACAGGTACTGTTCTAGTTCTTGGCTCCATGCAGTTGGCGATTATAGTTACTGTTCTAGTTCTTGCCTACAGGCAGTTGGCGATTACAAGTAAAGTTCTAGTTCTTGCCTCCAGGCAGTTTGCGATTACAGTTTTAGTGCTTGGCTCCAGGCAGTTGGTGATTACAGGTACTGTTCTAGTGCTTGGCTCACTGCAGTTTGTGATTACAGGTACACGTTCTAGTTCTTGCCTCCAGGCAGTTGGTGATTACAGGTACTGTCCTAGTTCTTGCCTCCTGGCAGTTGGTGATTACAGGTACTGTTCTAGTTCTTGGCTCCAGGCAGTTGGTGATTACAGGTACTGTTCCAGTGCTTGGCTCACTGCAGTTTGTGATTACAGGTACATGTTCTAGTTCTTGCCTCCAGGCAGTTGGTGATTACAGGTACTGTCCTAGTTCTTGCCTCCTGGCAGTTGGTGATTACAGGTACTGTTCTAGTTCTTGGCTCCAGGCAGTTGGTGATTACAGGTACTGTTCTATGCTTGGCTCCAGGCATTTGGTGATTACAGGTACTGTTCTAGTGCTTGGTTCCAGGCAGTTGGCGATTACAGGTAATATTCTAATGCTTGGCTCAAGGCAGTTGGCATTTATAGGTACTGTTCTAGTGCTTGGCACCAGGCAGTTGGCGATTACAGGTACTGTAAATAGTTCTGTAATGGACACAGATAATAGTTCATACACATAGCCAAGCATTACCTATATCTATTTCTATCTTTGTAATTTTATCAGACTGTGGGAGAGATCACAGTGATTGGCACTGACTCTCCTGAGACATGGGGCCTGATTCACTAAGGAAAGTAAAACACAAACAATTAGTAACTTTGCACCTTGGTAAAACCATGTTGCATTAGAGGGGGATGTAAATTTAAAATGTGATGGCAGATTTATAGTTAGGGTAAAACATGCCCTAGATCCTCTTTAAATTTTACTGTACAAATAAGCTATCAAGTATTTGTTTGCTACAGGAAAAAACAGACAGTATTTAACTTGCACTACTTGCATTGTAACATGGTTTTGTCCAGGAGAAAATGTACTCGTTTTTTTGCCTTACTTTCCTTAATGAGTCAGGCCCAGGGCCGGACTGGCCATCGGGCATTTCTGGCAAATGCCAGAAGGGCCGATGTCTAGTTGGGCCGATCCGATGGGGGCACCATGCCCGCCCGAGCAGCTCAGCTCACTGCGCGCTGTTTGGCGGAGGGAGTTCAATGAGATGTACGGTCATATGATATTAATCACATGGGACGGCACCTGTCACATGGTGCGCTTCCCATGTGATCACTGGCAACAGCCGCACATCTCATTGAACTCCCTCCGCCGAGCAACAAGTTAAGTGTGTATTACTGAGGGGGGCTGTGTGTATTACTGAGGGGGGCTGTGTATTACTGAGGGGGGGCTGTGTATTACTGAGGGGGCTGTGTGCATTACTGAGGGGGGGCTGTGTATTACTGAGGGGGGCTGTGTGTATTACTGAGGGGGGCTGTGTATTACTGAGGGGGGCTGTGTGTATTACTGAGGGGGGCTGTGTATTTCTGAGGGGGCTGTGTGTATTACTGAGGGGGGCTGTGTATTACTGAGGGGGGCTGTGTGTATTACTGAGGGGGGCTGTGTATGACTGAGGGGGCTGTGTGCATTACTGAGGGGGGGCTGTGTATTACTGAGGGGGGCTGTGTGTATTACTGAGGGGGGGCTGTGTGTATTACTGAGGGGGGCTGTGTATTACTGAGGGGGGCTGTGTGTATTACTGAGGGGGGCTGTGTATTTCTGAGGGGGCTGTGTGTATTACTGAGGGGGACTGTGTGTATTACTGAGGGGGGCTGTGTATTACTGAGGGGGGCTGTGTGTATTACTGAGGGGGGCTGTGTATTACTGAGGGGGGCTGTGTGTATTACTGAGGGGGGCTGTGTATTACTGAGGGGGGCTGTGTGTATTACTGAGGGGGGGCTGTGTGTATTACTGAGGGGGGCTGTGTGTATTACTGAGGGGGGCTGTGTATTTCTGAGGGGGCTGTGTGTATTACTGAGGGGGGCTGTGTATTACTGAGGGGGGCTGTGTGTATTACTGAGGGGGGCTGTGTATTACTGAGGGGGCTGTGTGCATTACTGAGGGGGGGCTGTGTATTACTGAGGGGGGCTGTGTGTATTACTGAGGGGGGCTGTGTATTACTGAGGGGGGCTGTGTGTATTACTGAGGGGGGCTGTGTATTTCTGAGGGGGCTGTGTGTATTACTGAGGGGGACTGTGTGTATTACTGAGGGGGGCTGTGTATTACTGAGGGGGGCTGTGTGTATTACTGAGGGGGGCTGTGTATTACTGAGGGGGGCTGTGTGTATTACTGAGGGGGGCTGTGTATTACTGAGGGGGGCTGTGTGTATTACTGAGGGGGGGCTGTGTGTATTACTGAGGGGGGCTGTGTATTACTGAGGGGGGCTGTGTATTACTGAGGGGGACTGTGTGTATTACTGAGGGGGGGCTGTGTGTGTCACTGACTGGGGCTGTGTGTCTCACTGACTGGGGCTGTGTGTATCTCACTGAGGGGGGCCTTTGTTTCACAGAGGGGGGGCTTTGTTTCACTACTGAGGGGGGCTGTGATAAATGTAATGTTTTATTATAATGTATGTATCAATGCCCCATGTTGGCCACACCCACAAAACAATGTAGCCACGCCCTTTTCGGCGCCGCAGCACAAAGCTTCTTTCATGCTTGAACTGAGGTGGGCCTCTGTATTTTAAATGCCAGGGCTGATTTTTAGTCCCAGTCCGGCCCTGGTCAGGCCCATGGAGACTAAATAAGTGTCTACTCTTTAACTGTAACAGTGCAAAGCAGCTGGTGGCCCAATAAGTTCTTGGGACAAGACACAAACATATTCACAGACAGATCAAAAGATCTAGACAGGCACCATTTGTATCTTGTGCCTGCTGACTTCAGAAGGTGCAAATCTGACATGTTGCCATGCGTTGGGCACTATAATTAGGACACATAGGTGTCCTAAGCTGAATGGGCACCAAGCACGCATGGCGGAATGTGACAGAAACCTTCTTTAACAGATGACCTCCAGGCGGTGGTTAACGTAGATGGAATCTCTTGATGAGAGAAGGAGTTTGTCCATCACTGAAAAAGGCATAACTACCATGGGTACAGGAGTTGTAGCTGCAATGGGGCCCGTAGCTGTGGGGGCCTGCGTTCCCTATAAAAGCACCTTGTCCATATATGAGTTTTTCACCATTTGGTGGTACATGTGGATCCTTACAAAGTTTTGCATTGAGGCCCACAAATGTTTAGTTATGCGTTTGATCACTGCCCCTCAATTTCTCCAAATAAAACATTTCTCTGGAATATCCTGGAGTCCAAAGGTTTTGCTGCTTCAATGTCATGTTGGCAATCAGAAGTGGCTTAATTGGAGATTTCCTAGAGGAAAATCTATTTATGACCACATGTTTCAGTAGTGTAACTTTAAGGACATTGGTAGTTCATAAACTACGGAGTAACTACAGACAGAAATTTCAGAAAGAAACAGGCTTAATATGTGCCAAAACCTTGTATGTTCTAATAAAGTGGGGAGCAGTTTGCGGGATTGACTATGATGTTTGTGGCAGTGAGTCACACTCTATCTCCTGGATGTAAAGAAAGGCTCTGTCTACGTTGTCAATAGGGCATCATATGTCTCCTTCCAAATATTTTTCAGAACAGAGATGGTGGTATCCACAGCAGGAACTTCAGAAAGAGAGGATAACAGGAAATGAAGATTTGGATGGAGACAATGGAAAAAATGAGATTTATTAGTAGATTCACAAACATAATATTATTTGCAAAATCTGCCCAGTGAATTAATTCTGCTATGGTGTCTTGACAGGATTAAAGGTTCAAGGATCTGATCAGTCTTCTCTGTCAATTAGGATTTGGGTGGGGGTGCAATAGAAAAAACTAGTTTACCACTGTCTAGTTGTTTAGAGAAAGCCCTCTAGAATTTAGAGACAGATTGGACCGCTAGTAAGATCTAATGGGAAGCAGCAGATCTATGAGATGGAAGATCTCTTTGGCAAAGAGTTTTGTGAGGAAACAGTAGTGTTCTTAGAGGAATGAAGTGCGATATATAGAAATGTGATCTACCATGATCCTGATGATTGTGAAAATCTTGGGAAATCAGTAACGAAGTCCATACAGATATGAGTCCATTGCTTAGCTAAAGCAGGAAGCAGGAAAATAGGATAGTAAGTAGTTGCTTGATAAAATTCTTATTGTGGACACAAGCACCTATGACCAAATCTTTTGCACCCTTCTTCAAATTGGGCCACCAATAGCTGGTAATCAGTTGCAAGGTGTACTTAATGACAGGATGACATAAAACTTGTAGCTATGAGACCAAAAGCTTGGTATGGAGATCAATTGCAATACATATTTTCCAAGGAAGGGTTTTTGTAAAGCAAATGAAGGGAGCAACCAGAATATGAGAAGGAACAATGACACATAATGGTTCTTCTTGATAAAGTGGATCAAAGGATCTAGAAAGAGTACCAGCTCTAACATTTTTAAACCCAAGACAACAGATGTGGATGAGGTCAAACTGAGAGAAATACCCATCAGGCCTGACGAGGATTCAACCACTCTGCCATCTGATGATTCTGGAGATTTTTATGGTCAATATAATAATGGGATGGGGTACCCCTCCCAGAAGAAGAAGTCTCCACAGTCAAAAGAATCCACATGAATGGAATTTGCAAGACTTATAGTGCTGTCATAAAACTGATTATATTCCAATTGAAGAGACAACAGTCTCAAGGAAGAAGGGTAAGCTGATATCTGGGTGTCTCAGCACAGAAGCTGTTAAAAATGTATTTTTCCTTAGAAACAGGAGGATGCATTCTGCTTCTTGTGGCCAGATTTGAGATTGTAACCCCTATTTAGTGGCATTGGTAATGAGAGCAATGATGGAGGAATAGTGTTTGGTAAATTGCCAATAGTAGTTTACAAACCCCAGAAAACTTTGCTCTGGTTAATTCAGAACCAGAGAAACTGTCTCAGTTCCATTTGAAGACCGGATTGAAAATCAATATATCCCAAGAATACAGGCTGTGACTTTTTAAAAAAAACACATTTTTCATGTTTCAATCCATTTTCAAAAAGGCGTTACAGAACAGATTTAACATGGAAGCGAGACTAAGTCTGATGTGTAGAATGTCATTTAAGTAAATATTACAATACTAACTCTGATAGTTCTGCAAAATGTCATTAACAAATGTTGAAAGACTGATGGGCACTACAAAGACCAAAGGGCATGATGGGATATTTGTAGAGGCCGTCATATATCTACTATATAAAAGCCTAGTGGCGTGTGTCTGTGTGTGAAAAAAACAAAACAAGCTGCAGCGCCACCTGCTGGGCGAAGTTATACACTGACCTACTAAATTCTTAGTGTGTGTGGGAAAAAAAACTCAGAAAGGGCTGAAATTTGCTGCAGCGCCACCTGCTGGGCGGAGTTATACACTGACCTACTAAATTCTTAGTGTGTGTGGGGAAAAAAACTCAGAAAGGGCTGAAATTTGGTATACTAAGATGTTTTTAATTTGTTAATTTAATTTGTTAATTGTTAAAAGTGTTTATAAAGATTTAAAAAATATATATATATTTCTTGAAGGAGAAGTGACAGTTGGGAGTGGTTGGTGGTTGCGGGGGGTGACAGTGGGGAGTGGTTGGTGGTTGCCGGGGGTGACAGAGCGAGAGGAGTGTGATACTCAGGACCGCTGAGAGAGATCCCTGTGTCTGGATAGACATCTGGATAGATGTGGCGATAAAGATGAAGGATGAGGTGACGGGAAAAAATGATGAGGTGGTGACATGTGGACAAAACCACGTTAAAAAAGGGCGCTTACGTCGGGAAGTAACGCTCTTCCCCTGAGGAGGCCTGGCCTAGCCCCAAATGCATGACAAGAACCTTTTTAACACCTTAAGTAGCTTGATTTGACTAGAATGCATGAGTATCATGCACGGGTTAACTTGTTTATATATATATATATATATATATTGAAGTGGTCTTCCCCTCCTATCCTTTTTTAAGATATTATGTGTCCTGAACATCAGGTTTAGAAAAGTTTGTGGCTCCAAAATAGATCAAAGGAGGAGGGTATCCTATTCAATACAGGGTCTCAGAGCATGGCCTTTTTTTCTCAACAAAGAAGATCCCAGATCCATTAGGCTGAATTTCCTTTCCGTTTTATTCTTAGTGTATTCCAACATGGCTTGAGTTTCAGGTACAGGAAGGGGATACACATAAGCACTATGAGGGGTTATACCAGGGATTAAATCCATGGCACATTAAAAGATGGTATACTTGCACTTATAGAAGGTGTCTACAAATTGCAAATATTCTGAATGAAGAGAGGATTGCAGACCCAGACCACTAAATGAATATGCATAGCAGGTCTAGTTTTAACCAGGCCATTACAGGGCCGTAACTAGGGCTGTGCTACAGGGGCGACAGCTGAAGGCATAGGCAAACCGAGGGGGGGTTTCCGAGTGCCTGGAAACCCCATCCAAGCCTGGAGCACTGTATAATTGAGGTGGCTGGACCCTGCCCTCGCTTCACATGGCTCTGCTTGAAAAGGGAGCATTGTGGGCACCTAACAGTAGTGCACGTAGCCTTACCCATGTATATTAGGGGGGCACAAATTAGGAATATTTTAGGTTCAATTGGTTAAAATTGAGGGCTAGGGAGGGCGGCATTTGTCTTCTCGTCCCAGGCGCTAGAATTCTAAGTTACGGCTCTGGGCTATTATCATTACTCTAAGGAAGGCTGAACTTCAACCGATGACTGGAAGAAGTTGTTAGAGACATGGTAGCCCTAAAAGGATCAAATCTAGAAATAAGCAAGGTCTGTCTTTGTACAGTACCCCACTTTAAACATTGTAAGGAGTATTTTTGAAATGAATAGAGCTCCCTGAATCCCACTCCCATCAATGGCTGTAAGGCAGAGGGTTTTTTGGGGGAAGAAATTATAGGAATTTTTAAACAAGAGCTTGTTCAATTCATGGCAGACCCATATTTAAGAATGTTGGGCGATATCAGGACATGAAAATATATATTTTTGGTTGAAGAGCTGTTAACATTGCAGAGGTGGATCTCTCTGGGACAACCAAGGCTTTAACGTTTCCAGGCTTCAGGGGATATTGGCTGACAAAATGGCCATTAGTGCCTCAAGTCATACACACACTCATGATTTACATATGAAAAGCAATTCTACCTGTACTGGGTACTCCATACTTCCAAGGGAAATGCCATCATGTTTCAATTAAGTGCACAAATATCTGGCACTCCACCCTTATACACTGATGGGTAATTCAATCAGAAAGAGAAAAGAAAGGAATGTAATTATACGGGGCACCCCATGGACTTATTGGGACTGTATTCAAATATTTTCATTTTTATTATTAATTCCGGCATTAACGGAGCCTGTAAGTGTTGTGAGAAAAAGACAGCACAAAACAAGCGAATAGCAGGGATCTGTGGTCTTCTTCTTACTGCATTAGCCAACATCCCTGATAATAATCTGATCCATTTAGATAGGATTATCGTAGGGCTTCATGGTTGACTTCTGTCCATACGCATGATGACACCAGGCCAATTGCCCAATGTCGGCTGTGAGATCACAGCATGTGTGGTCAGCTTCAGACAACCTCAGAGCTAGAGGAGAGATATTTTTCATGAAATCTTTGGCCATGAAGTTGCTAATATTTCGCATAGATGATACTTATAGTAAACGAGCCTGGTTGTCCCCTTACTTCCAGGGATTAAATTAATCATTAATGTTCATCAAATGAGCCTAAGGGCTAGATTTACTAAACGGCGGGTTTGAAAAAGTGGAGATGTTGCCTATAGCAACCAATCAGATTCTCTCTGTCATTTATTTAGTACATTCTAGAAAATGATAGCTAGAATCTGATTGGTTGCTATAGGCAACATCTCCACTTTTTCAAACCCGCAGTTTAGTAAATCTAGCCCTAAATGTTTAAATTAAGAAAGGACAAATATGACAGTAGAAGGGTGTAAAGTCAAGTCAAAGTTCTGCTTAATTTCCCTGATTCTTTCAAAGAACGGCTTGATTGTCCCTCATTAAGGTATTAATTAGGTTGGGAGAGTTACAGGACAATGGCCATGTCTTTATTTTAAGGGGCCGACTCAATTTGGCCATGTTATTCAAGGAATATTGTGGCCTGCGCACTATTACCATTATAACGGTAAAAGTGCGCAGTATTACCGTTAGTATGATAATGTTAACGCTGATTTTTGCTCACAGCTCTTGGGGCCGCAAGCAGGTTAAAATTAGCGTATTAAAGGTAATACTACTAGCGCCACGTTAATACTAGACTAATGTGGCCGAATTGAATAGTCCCCTTAGTGTATTATTTTTAGATCTTGTTCTATATATTACATTTGGTGCATCTGTGCGAACTGTTTGAGAGGTGCATCTTGTGTAACCAGGAAGTCCAAATGATAGCCCATTTAAAGCAGAGGTTACCTGGATGAAAGTAATGAAAGTAGGGACACTTCACATTTGCTAACTCCCCACCCCCTAAATCTTATTTAAATATTTGGTTTTCATGGGCATCTTTTGGTGAGGGGGGCTTTTTTTAATGCAGTAATTAGAACACAATTGTTCTTGATTCAGCTGTCATCCAGTGCAAGTCTCTAGCACAACATTTGTGAAAGTATTTTGAACTTCAGGTGTGTTACACTTGCAGCCTTGTGCACTTCCAGAAGCAGATCGAGGATGTACAGTGCAGTGAGCGTGCAAAGACCAAGTTAACCATACCTCCTGAGCTGAGAGTATATTTAGGGTTAGAGTTACATCTAACTTGTGTATATTGTAGGCACAGTTTTTGTGCCTTCATAAAGTAGGTAAAGTTGTACACTAGCCATGCAAGTACTAACTTATGCATTGCTTATGTCTGTCTTTGAAATCAAGGGGCCTGATTAATTAAGGAATGCAAAGTGAACGCAATTTTTTTTAAAAAAATTTTTTAAATGGAAGGAAACTGCAAGCAGGTATGTCCATATTCAACAAGAAGAGGGTCTCAAGAAATGTTTCTATTTGGATATGGGTCTAAGTACGCTCTGACTATAAGGCACTTGGCGTGCATGCGCTAAGCCTTGGCACCCTCTTATTGTACATTGACTATGTGCATATGTCCCTTCACTCCCCCATTCAGCTCTTTAATCTGCAGGCTGTTATAAGTGTCCTTTGCGTTCACCTTCGCAGAGTCCGTTACTAAGTATGTGCAGAGTCATTTTAAGCAAAATATGTCACATTTTGCCATTTACGTTCCTTAATGAATCAGACCAGAGATGTGCCTAATGCTACACTAAATATAGGAGGGCATATATCTTGGACCTATGGCCATTTGCACAGGCGCCAGTTTTCAAACTTAAGTACAACTCTATTTCACCCCAAGCTGGTGCTCCAATCTGCTACTCTGGTTTAAATGATGCCCGAACTGTTCCTTTATTTTTCTCTATGACCTATCACTGTATTCTTTGTTTCCACAGGCCAAAGAAATATTGACATGCATTGGCCTCTGGCCAATAAATGAACTGAGTGTGTGTATGTGTTTGTGTGCCTGTAATAAGGCGTTTAGATGGTAGACTCCAGTAAACACATTGTGATTTTACAACACACTAGAATGAAAACAGCAGGGATTGTATTAACGCATTGAATAAACACCAGCGATTTTATATATGATTTCAATAAAATGGTTGCATCAATCTTAGCTTTTGATTTTGTCCATTACTTTTTAGGTGGCTTTTATTTATGTGGTTATGATAATACAAATCATATCTTAAGGCTGGCGTGTTAAAAACAATTGGTTTTGGGTCAAATCTTTAGAAAGTTTGGTCTAGATATCGTTATTGTACGTAATGAAAATAACAGTTATTACATGCATAATATGTAATAACGTGCAGAATATATAATAACGTGTATAATATGTAATAATGTGCATAATATGTAATACAGTAGGGTCATAATATGTAATAACGTGCATAATATGTAATACAGTAGGGTCATAATATGTAATAACGTGCATAATATATAATACAGTAGGGTCATGATATGTAATAACATGCATAATATGTAATACATTAGGGTCATAATATGTAATAATGTGTATAATATGTAATACAGTAGGGTCATAATATGTAATAATGTGTATAATATGTAATACAGTAGGGTCATAATGTGTTTAATATGTAATACAGTAGGGTCATAATATGTAATAACGTGTATAATATGTAATACAGTAGGGTCATAATATGTAATAATGTGTATAATATGTAATACAGTAGGGTCATAATATGTAATAAGGTGTATAATATGTAATACAGTAGGGTCATAATATGTAATAATGTGCATAATATGTAATACAGTAGGGTCATAATATGTAATAATTTGTATAATATGTAATACAGTAGAGTCATAATATGCAATAACGTGTATAATATGTAATACAGTAGGGTCATAATATGTAATAATTTGTATAATATGTAATACAGTAGGGTCATAATATGTAATAATTTGTATAATATGTAATACGGTAGAGTCATAATATGCAATAACGTGTATAATATGTAATACAGTAGGGTCATAATATGTAATAATTTGTATAATATGTAATACAGTAGGGTCATAATATGTAATAATTTGTATAATATGTAATACAGTAGAGTCATAATATGCAATATTGTGTATAATATGTAATACAGTAGGGTCATAATATGTAATAATTTGTATAATATGTAATACAGTAGAGTCATAATATGCAATAACGTGTATAATATGTAATACAGTAGGGTCATAATATGTAATAATTTGTATAATATGTATTACAGTAGAGTCATAATATGCAATAACGTGTATAATATGTAATACAGTAGGGTCATAATATGTAATAATTTGTATAATATGTAATACAGTAGAGTCATAATATGCAATAACGTGCATAACATGTAATACAGTAGGGTCATAATATGTAATAATTTGTATAATATGTAATACAGTAGGGTCATAATATGTAATAATTTGTATAATATGTAATACAGTAGGGTCATAATATGTAATAATTTGTATAATATGTAATACAGTAGAGTCATAATATGCAATAACGTGTATAATATGTAATACAGTAGGGTCATAATATGTAATAATTTGTATAATATGTAATACAGTAGGGTCATAATATGTAATAATTTGTATAATATGCAATACAGTAGGGTCATAATATGTAATAATTTGTATAATATGTAATACAGTAGAGTCATAATATGCAATATTGTGTATAATATGTAATACAGTAGGGTCATAATATGTAATAATTTGTATAATATGTAATACAGTAGAGTCATAATATGCAATAACGTGTATAATATGTAATACAGTAGGGTCATAATATGTAATAATTTGTATAATATGTATTACAGTAGAGTCATAATATGCAATAACGTGTATAATATGTAATACAGTAGGGTCATAATATGTAATAATTTGTATAATATGTAATACAGTAGAGTCATAATATGCAATAACGTGCATAACATGTAATACAGTAGGGTCATAATATGTAATAATTTGTATAATATGTAATACAGTAGGGTCATAATATGTAATAATTTGTATAATATGTAATACAGTAGGGTCATAATATGTAATAATTTGTATAATATGTAATACAGTAGAGTCATAATATGCAATAACGTGTATAATATGTAATACAGTAGGGTCATAATATGTAATAATTTGTATAATATGTAATACAGTAGGGTCATAATATGTAATAATTTGTATAATATGCAATACAGTAGGGTCATAATATGTAATAATTTGTATAATATGTAATACAGTAGGGTCATAATATGTAATAATTTGTATAATATGCAATACAGTAGGGTCATAATATGTAATAATTTGTATAATATGCAATACAGTAGGGTCATAATATGCAATAACGTGTATAATATGTAATACAGTAGGGTCATAATATGTAATAATTTGTATAATATGTAATACAGTAGAGTCATAATATGCAATAACGTGCATAACATGTAATACAGTAGGGTCATAATATGTAATAATTTGTATAATATGTAATACAGTAGAGTCATAATATGCAATAACGTGTATAATATGTAATACAGTAGGGTCATAATATGTAATAATTTGTATAATATGTAATACAGTAGGGTCATAATATGTAATAATTTGTATAATATGCAATACAGTAGGGTCATAATATGTAATAATTTGTATAATATGTAATACAGTAGAGTCATTATATGTAATAACGTGCATAACATGTAATACAGTAGAGTCATAATATGCAATAACGTGTATAATATGTAATACAGTAGAGTCATAATATGCAATAACGTGCATAACATGTAATACAGTAGGGTCATAATATGTAATAATTTGTATAATATGTAATACAGTAGAGTCATAATATGCAATAACGTGCATAACATGTAATACAGTAGGGTCATAATATGTAATACAGCAGAGTCATAATATGAAATAATGTGCATTATATGTAATACAGTAGGGTCATAATATGTATAATATGTAATACAGTAGGGTCATAATATGTATTAACGTGCATAATATGTAATACAGGAGGGTCATAATATGTATTAACGTGCATAATATGTAATACAGTAGGGTCATAATATGTAATAACGTGCACAATATGTTATACAGTAGGGTCAGGTCATGTAATAATATGTACAATATGTAATACAGAAGAGTCATAATATGTAATAATGTGTATAATATGTAATAACGAGCATAATATGTAATACAGGAGGGTCATAATATGTAATAATGTGTATAATATGTAATACAGAAGGGTCATAATATGTAATAATGTGTATAATATGTAATAACGAGCATAATATGTAATACAGTAGGGTCATAATATGTAATAACGTGCACAATATGTTATACAGTAGGGTCAGGTCATGTAATAATATGTACAATATGTAATACAGAAGAGTCATAATATGTAATAATGTGTATAATATGTAATAACGAGCATAATATGTAATACAGGAGGGTCATAATATGTAATAATGTGTATAATATGTAATACAGAAGGGTCATAATATGTAATAATGTGTATAATATGTAATAACGAGCATAATATGTAATACAGGAGGGTCATAATATGTAATAATGTGTATAATAAGTAATACAAGAGGGTCTGAGGCTGATACAGTATCACAGACTTATGTTTTCACCACAAGTCAGTAACATTTCTGCCAATCATTACATTGTTACTATACAAACCGTTATATACTGATACTTTCCATTCTGCAGTGTGAATTACCAGACATTGGTTACATTGATTCCGACAACTGATTTTATTAATATTAATAAATATTATCTTGATCTTAAAAAAGTCGCATTTTATGTCGATCGGCAATATGTAAAATGATACCTCTTAGAACACAGGGAGTAGACCTGTATCTCTACATTTACTGTGAAACCACAAGTCCCAGCGTGCCGGCTGGCAGGGTGTGCTGTGACTTGCAGTTCCACAAAGTCTGGAGAGACAGGCTGTCTATGCCTTCCTTAGAGATAGATAAGAAGTAATATAAAAAGGCTGTGTGTAGGAAAACCCCAACATTATAATTGTTCGACCTAGATAGTAATGTATTTACAGTACACTTAGGCTCATTTAAAATGTATACAGTTGTAGGAATTAAGGCACCTTGCGCCCATATGAATCCACACACATCTCACATGTTATTGCAGGCTATGTAATCAGCTGCTGTAATGTTAGCACAAGTCAGTTCTTTTCTCTATTTATTCAGCAATAATTCGTGTGCTAATTCCTGCGTTAAGAGGGAATCTGGGTGCCTTACTTGCCATTTAAAACCAGATTTACAACCCGGGCATTCTGTGCTCTAAAAGACAAAACAAACTGTGCACCAATAAACACATGCAATAAACTCAGAGTGAATTCATTGATCACCAGGTAGTCCCAGCAGCTACCGCCCTAATCCACCATCCAGCAGCACACAGGTGCCTGGGCACAATGCGGGCTCTGCACACAGGTAAATGAATTTTATAGAATTCTACTAGTGTAATGTTCCTTATTTCTGGAGAGATGAGCAGCAGATAAACAACCAGTGTTGCTGCTCTTGTGACGAGTTCAACAGCCCAATCATCTAATTGCACTTAGTATAATATATTCTTGTTTCCTGTAATCATTCAATGTGTTCTGGATATTACACGACTAATATTACAGTAATACCATGGCATAGAATATTCTATTACTATACAATACAGATATGGCGTATTAATTATTTAGGAACAGTTTGCAGTAAAATGGGTCGGTGTCTTATTAATATATGATGGGGAAATGTAAGATAAATATCAATTTATTTTTATATTACACGACTCGCATATATGGAAAAATATTTAAGAATTTGCCTTATGATTACCTGATGGGAATATATTTTATTTTATTAGGATATGTGCATTATTATTATATAGCTACAATGAAGTAAAATTATGAATGTACTTTATGGCTAAATTACTGTAATATATTGTATTCCTATATAGAATCTGCCCCAGTATTACAAGACTAGAATATATTGTAATATACTGATAAACGTCCCTTATTATTACATGGTGGGAACATATAGAAGTATAATTAGGAATGTGCCTTTTGGTTACATGTCTAGAATAAAGAACTTAACAATGTGGCTTTTTATTATATGAGAGTAATGTATTGTAATGGTGGATATGCTTTAATATTAAATATTGTACTATAACATAATAAGGAATATTTATCATATGATTGGAGAATATTTTAGTGTATTAGAATAATTAATTTTATTATTACATATTTACAATTTATTGTGATATAGTGATATATTTTGCTATTATATACTAGAAATATGTTGCAGTATAATAATAGGCATTGTATTATAATGCTAAGTATTATTTGTATAATAATGAAGAATGTATATTATTATAACATAATAGGAACACAGTAAATTGATGATTAATATAAAATATAAATAATTAATTATTATTATTATTATTATTATTATTATTATTATTATTATTATTATTATTATCTCATACATATGTTAGATTTTACAGTTAGTTTAAAAGTATTAATTAAAATTATTATTGTAGAAAACGTGTTTTGAAGCTGTTACTCTATACAAATATTTGTATATTATATACTCTATAGGTGTGTATTACTAAAACTATTATTTAGATTATTGTTGCTGATATATGATAGAACTAATATGTTTTATTATTAGTATTGTTACCAGTATTCATATTGAAAAGAGATGACTACGTGAAACCTGCATTGACCAGTACCCAGGACGAAGCTCCATAGGAAATCGATAATTTACTTTCGCTTTAGTTCCGTGTAAGTCTAGATGAACAGTGCTTTCCTTTCTGCTAACAAAATATTCATCAAAATAGGTCTCTGTACAGTATATTTGTTCCTGATTCTCGTACGCGCAAAACAATAGGCGCTCAAACAATACGCGCAAAATACTTGTTTGATGCGCACAAACACAAAGACCAGAATATATGTTATAGTACACTGGACCACAGTTATACCACCTATGCAGTGATGAATAAGAAAGCTCTGGCCTGTCTACTGTATTACACAAATATATTTCTAGTCCTTGGAATAAATATAACTATTCCCTGCAGGTTTACACATACTAGATTTGTAATGTCTACTGTGTGGGATATATCTCGGGAAACAAGATTTGGGGACAGCAAGAAGAAGTAAAATAATTTGATGTAAAAATCTAATGTTCCTTTAGTACATCTCCATATCTGTGATGAATAGGGTTATCGTCAGACCTAAGGCAGCAGAATACCTAAGATAGTCCCTGTGGACAAGTACAAGAGCATACAGGCCGGATAGGCCAGTCAGTCTTTCCTGTAATTGTATCCATATAAGGTATGTATTTTACATACATATATATGCACCATTGATACAGTATATTCAGAGACTTTACTAAGTGGACATATGGCAAGTGATTATTGTTAGTTTTCAACCCCCAAGAGACCACACACAGCGAGGAGTGTGACTTCAGGTCTCACACCTGTTCCGGCCAGGTGTGCAGGGTACAAGCTTATAGCATCCCCCGCTCCCCCTCTGTATTACGGATAATGCTAGTATCATTAAAGTACAGACTTCATATTGGAAGGGTCAAAATATTATATACTATATAGTCCATTGGTCATCTATTGAGGCTCGGTAATGAGTTCACCGTTTGTATGAATATACAGTGCAGTCCAGGGGTAACACTGCATAGTAGATTATAATATGCTCTGACTTGGTATGGATAAAGCACTTTAGTAGATCGAGATCAGAGTATCTGTTTGTGACATTTAAGCAAATATGTTTATCAAGTCTATAAACAAGAGCACTCAGCACTTATCCCACCATCTCCCTTACTATAAATGAACCATCACTGCTACCAAGTATTTATTGCAATGTCTTGTGTTGATTTAAATTATTTTATATGCTATATTAAGGTGTCAGTGAATTTATTGTTTGAGTGAAACTACCTTTAATATGTCCTTGGTTAGTTGCAAACAATAATAATAATAATAATAATAATAATAATAATAATAATAATAATAATTCTACGATGTAGTTATATCATCTATATTACTATATAGGTTTAACTTTACAGGACAAACGTAAACTTCTAGGCACAGGTAGTAAAAATAACTTAGGTCACTATAGTGATCATTGTGAATATACAACACATATCGGAATGTTTATGAATGATATAATTTGAGACATCAAATGGGTATTTTAAAATGAACCGTGAGTCTCCTTAATAGTTTCTTATCTTTGCATATAAAACGTGCGCTTTTTGTCTTGGCTAAACGTATTTATTTGATTTCATGCTAGATACAGATATTTCCACCCATTACCGTAAAGGTAAAATGCAGGAATTCTTCTGCAGCAATGCATCGCACCTCTTACATATACAGTATATAATGAATAATACATTCCATATTTTAAACTGGTGTCTCTAAAATCCCTGGGTATTCATTTTTTTGAGGAGAGATAGCAATATTGGGAATGAAAGAACCCACAATGCGTCATATTCATATATATATATATATATATATATATATACACATAAATTAACTATATCAATTAACCATTGTACACTATTGTATTTTTGAGTTATTGTACACAGGTAAAGTGGATATTCCAGTTTCTTAATACCAGAGATTATGACTGTTGTGAATTTAGAAATCCCAGCTTTCTCTCCAGTTTGAATTAAAAAGGCTTGTTGAGACTTGTAGTTCCACAACAGCTGAGGGTCTACAGGCTGCCTGAGGCTTGCTTTAACCCACTCATTTACCCAACAGGGTGCACAGATCCGCTCTCTACCTTAGTATCTCAGTGCCAATCCTACTGTATCCTCCAGGACAATTATGCTCCATATTGCAATTTCTTATTGTAACCATTTTGTATCCATCGAATAATAGTCATAATTATAATATATGGTACATCGGGTCATGCAGAATAAAGGAAGCGGCCTATTGGAACCATTAAGTGGAAATTTAAGCAATAATCATCAAATAACTGTCAATGAATCATTGCAGTATTATAATAATAATAGCAATAATACTAAAATAATATAAAGACAAAATGCATATACTAATAATATCATTATTATTAATATTATTGTCATTATTATTAATAATAATAATAATAATAATAATATGACGTTCATCTATTTTTGTCACATTTACCCACTATAATTATCCCTATTGTCTGTATCATTCTGCAGAATACAATTCCCCACACTTTTCCTATCTGCTCTCTCCGAGCCATTGATGTAAGTGCTCACACTGTATATTGGGGTATTAGCCACAAAGGCTAAAATATACAATAATACCAGCAGGAATATTTAACTTACAACCTAACAACCAACTAAGCAACTAAACCTCGGAAAATGGAGCCTCTTAAAAACTGATTATTTCACATATTGATTTTTATAGACAGCTGAGTTTGCCAGTGAGAACTGCTCATATTAATAAGTAACCCTGAGAGAACCACGGGATACCCAACTTATGAAGGGAACCTGCAATCTCAGCGTTAATCAGGAGATACTAATGTAGCTTGACTCGCACAAAGGGGTCATTGTGTGTGGGCTGATACAGCGCAGGGAGAGCGGGTGCTCTCATTACATAACAATATATCTTTTTATTTGATAAGTGCAGCACACACAGTGTGAATAATATATCCATGTGTTTCAGAAGAGGAGCAGCTACCACTGGCTGTTATTGGGGACACAGCTAGGCTGTAAGGCGACCAGCAGTTATCTCCCTCTGCCTTGTTTAACTACAGCCCAATCCTGGCCATCGATTAGTGACAAGAGCTAACAGTAGGTGCTTGTGCTTCACATTGGCTCATGAGGAGAGGCAGACAAGCTATCTGTACACCGAGTAACTCAGTAACGATGTAGAGCCGAGAAACAGGAGCCCCCTTATCTGCCCGGATTGACCTCTTCGTTCTTGCAGCCCTCATAAATGCCACAATACTGCAGGTATAGCATTGTTCCCATATTTCAACTAATGATAACCCTACAATCCCAATGTTAGCCTGACTCAGAATACAATCCTTTGTGTGTTCACTAATGCCTGGGACAATTGCCGTATTTAACTCAATATGTGACTATCAACTTTTTTCCCCAGTCATACAGAGTCAAACAAGGCAGATTGGACATTATGATGTATGGGATAATGCTCCTCCTACTGTACGTGATATGGATATTGGAAGTCACAGAGGAGTGTAGAACCAGGTTGGAGTGCTTTTATACAGGTCACAGAAATCAGATTTTACAGTATTCCTATAATTTAGTACTTTCCTAATAGCAGAGCCATATCTTAGAATTCTAGCGCCTGGGGTGAGAAAGACAAATGTTGCCCCCCTAGCCCTCAATTTTAACCAAATGAACCTAAAATATATTCCTAAATTTGCGTCCCCCCCAGCGTTGCGCCCTGGGCGGTCGCCCCTGTCGCACAGCCCTAGTTACTGCCCTGCCTAATAGAACTCATTGAACATAAGCAATGACATCAGAGCTCTCTATTTATACAGCTATTGGCACTCACTTAAGGCTGGATATACAACTTTACACATTTTCGTACTGAGCATGTGCAAAAAAATGCCTAAGCATCCATCCATCTAGAGTTGTTTGTGCACTGAGAACTTGGGTCTCCTTAGGACATTCAATTAGATGTGTAGTGCCTCCGGAATGGTCGCAAAGTTACTCTGGGTCCATGTAGCACCATAGATCCCCCCCATAGGGGTGCGAGGAGAAGTCTGCATATATGCGCATAAAAATGCACAGCTGCGATGTTCAGAGGTGGAGCTAATTGAATTCTCCCTTTATGTCTGGAGAGGGGGATCAGGGGAGCACAGAGCCAGGCAGGCTTAGGCTAAGTACAGTAAGGGTGGGCTCCAGTGATTCATCATCATCCTCATTTATTTATATAGCGCCACTGATTCCGTAGCGCTGTACAGAGAACTCATTCACATCAGACGCTGCCCCATTGGAGCTTACAGTCTAAATACCCTAACACACACACAGACAGATTGCGACACAATCAGACTTGGACGCTTCAGCAGATACACCTATTAGGAGCAGTGCTGGAGGGCAGTTGCAAATGATAAGCGAGGATGATCAGCAGCACTATCTAGTTGCTTATAATTGGCTGATTGGGTGTTGACCCCTAAAGCTAATAATACTTCATTCATTAACATCGCAGCTTATTATATGCAGTCACGTCCATCTATTCACATTACTTAATTACCATTTCCATTATTTTTATTTTTAAAGGGCAAAACAACAGATGTTTGTATTTAATTTTTCTAAATGTAATTTAATTTTTATTTTGTATTTGTAATTTATTACATTTTATGTGGAACATTCAACTTTCTAATTTATTAATAATTGTAAAGTTTATTACAGTATTACAGTGTGTACAAATAGGATAACGCAACATTAGCGTTTTCTACTAACACTGTCTTCTCACATCTCTACACTGTCATTACGCTTCCCTACGCCATCTCTAACGCTATTGTGGGCCGTAAGTGTACACACTTTGTACATATGACGTACATCCTACTGTTTTAGAGCTGGAAGCATGTTGAGATGCGTATGACTGAACAGGCAAATATGCTTTTGTACGTACTCGTTTACCCTCCATATATTACGAACACTATGGGTCTGATATAGAGTTGCACACAATCAGGGCCAGCCGAACGCGGTAAGCGGGGTAAGCAAGGCAGGGGCGCTATGCCGGGAGGCGCTTTCCCTGCCTGCCTTTCCCGCTGTCCACTGGTCCTGCTACAAAAAAAAGAAGAAAAAAAACCCTTGCTGCAGCGCCCGGCGCCCTCCTCTGTGCTCCCTCCTTACTGACAGTGACTGGAGTGACGTCATCACGCCCTGACACTGTCAGTGAGAAGCTGCACAGAGGAGTGCTCCGAAGAAAAGAAGATAGATAGAAGAGGAAGAGAAGAGGAAAAGACCATAAAGGTAAGAAAAACAGAGGATGACAGTGTGAAAATGCAGGGGTGAGGGGTGCTGCAGGGGAGAAACAGTGAGGAAAGGGGGGGGGGGGTGCTGCAGGGGAGAAACAGTGAGGAAAGGGGGGGGGGGATGCTGCAGGGGAGAAACAGTGAGGAAAGGGGGGGGGGGGGCGCTGCAGGGGAGAAACAGTGATGGTCAATTCCCGACCATGGCCTTATCTGTGTGGAGTTTGTATGTTTGCGTGGGTTTCCTCTCGGTGCTCCAGTTTCCACCCACACTCCAAAAACATACTAATAGGTTAATTGGCTGCTATCAAAATTGACCCTAGTCTCTCTCTCTCTCTCTCTCTCTCTCTCTCTCTCTCTGTCTGTGTGTATATGTTAGGGAATTTAGACTGTAAGCTCCAATGGGGCAGGGACTGATGTGAATGAGTTGTCTGTACAGTGCTGCGGAATCAGTGGCGCTATATAAATAAATGGTGATGATGGCGATGATGATGAGTGATTCTGCAGGGAGGAAACAGTGAGGAGGGGGATGCTGCAGAGGTGAAACAGTGGTGGGGGGGTGATGCTGGAGGGCACAGTGGGGGGATTGCTGGAGGGCACAGTGGGGAGGGGATTGCTGGAGGGCAAAATGGGAGGTTAATGCCGCAGGGGTGAAACATTGTGTGTAGGGGTGATGCTGCAGGAATGGAACAGTGTGTGTGGGGGTGATGTTGCAGGGGTGAAAAACAGTGTGTGTATGTGTGTGTGTGTGTGGGGGGGGTGGGGATGATGCTGCAGGGATGGAACAGTGTGTGGGGGGGTGATGTTGCAGGGGTGAAAAACAGTGTGTGTGTGTGTGGGGGGGGGATGTGATGCTGCAGGGGTGAAACAGTGTGTGTGTGTGTGGGGGGGGGGGTGATGCTGGAAGGCACAGTGGGAGGGGGATTGCTGGAGGACACAATGGGGGGGGGACACTGCAGAGGTGAAACAGTGTGGTAGATGGTGCAGGGGTGAAACAGTGTGTGTGGGTGGGTGATGCTGGAAGGCGCAGTGGGAGGGTGATGGAGAAGGGCACAGTGAGGGGGTGATGGAGAAGGGCACAGTGCGATGGAGAAACAAAAGTGTGATGAAAGAGGGGGCACAGTGTGAAGAAGGGGGCATTTTTTTCTCTTCTATACTTCTCACCAAATTAATTTGCTAAAAGTGTAAAATTTTATTACAAAGCATACATATTCTTCATTTATATTATTCATAAAACAAAAAATGTATGCTGTTTATTGTACTTTACTGTACAATAAATTTATTGTACTTACTTGTATTACTCTCTTTATGAAAGTTTATAATATGATTTGTATTTAAAGAAGAAAAGCATTATTGAATGAACAAATAATTATAAAGGAGGAGGACACAAATTTATTTTTTGCAGGGGGGCGCCAAACATGCTAACACTGACCCTGAACGCAATTTACAGTCTGCCCAGCGTAAGTGTAAATTGCATCCCATAATTTGGAAAGACTTCCTAAATATAACTTTGTCCCTGAATACTATACAAATTGCACACACATGTTTGCCTGCCTTTTGTGTATCAGTCGCAGCAGCCTAGTAAGGCTGATAAAATCAATTAATAAATAAGTGTTTAAAAAACGGCATCTGCTTCTTCTTCCCCAAAACAACTACAACCCTAGTGCTGCTAGCCTAGGCTGGCGCTAGCTTAATCGGGGAGATAAAAAGCATGGGGTCCCTCGACCTCCTCCACCATTATCCACGCCCCTTTAGATGGCGCCTAGACGACTCCCTGCTTTTAAATACTTCCTCCTTTATGGACATTAAATCAGCTATATCTGATTACTTTCAAGAGAACGCCACTCAGGAATTGGCGCCAGGCATAATATGGGAAGCTCACAAAGCTCCAATTCGCGGGCGACTCATAAGTGTTGCCTCGCAGGTAAAGCGTAAAGCCACCCTAGAAATCTCCTCATTAGAGCAACGTATCTCCACTCTTTTGACTCAGCACAAGCTGGTCCCCGATCCATCTCTATTAACACAAATTAACTCTTTAAAGGGCCAGCTTAATTCCCTTCTGTCTCGATGGGCAGCATCCAAATTACAGAAGCTTCAACAACGCTTCTATGATAAGGCAGACAAGGCGGATTCATTGTTAGCTCGGAAGCTCCGTCAGAGGCGTGTCCGAGGAGCTATTGACAAACTCCACAAGAATTCCACTAATTCAGTAACATATGACCCTCTAGAAATTGTTAAGGAATTTAGAGACTTCTACGCTTCCCTTTATAACCTTCCTGACTCCCCTCCCTGGGGGGATCTCCTTTCGGATTCTCTGGAGTCGTACCTAGCTAATACCCCTCTTCCACACCTCTCTCAATCCCAGCTCACATGCTTAAATGGGGACATCACTGCAGATGAAGTAAAATTGGCTATAAAATCCCTTAAACCCGCCTCAACTCCTGGTCCTGATGGCTTTTCAGCGCAGTATTATAAAAAGTTTGCTGCGGACCTTGTTCCTTTTCTAACATCCTTTTACAACCAAATTCTGGAGGGGGCTTCCTTTGACTCAGCTACCACGCTTGCCAATATTGCAGTAATTCCCAAACCTGGGAAAGACCTTCTCCATTGTGCGGGCTATAGACCCATTTCCCTCCTCAGCGTAGATCTCAAGCTTTACGCTAAAATCTTGGCTACCAGGCTCAACCCCCACTCCCAAAATTGGTTCACCCGGACCAAACAGGCTTCATCCCAGGGAGACAGGCCCCCGACAACACTAGAAGATCCATCAATTTGATCCACTCTATGCATAACGGAAAATTGCCCTCCCTCATGATGGCCTTGGATGCGGAAAAGGCGTTTGACCGTATCTCTTGGACATTTATGGGGGGGGTTCTCAAATCCATGGGTTTTTGTGGTAGGTTTCTAACTGGTATTTTGGCTCTCTATAGAAACCCCTCTGCTAAAGTTTCGGCCAATGGCCTAACCTCCAATCCATTTACAATCTCTAATGGCATTCGTCAGGGTTGCCCCCTCTCCCCATTGATCTTCGCTCTTATAATCGAACCGTTAGCTGCCAGAATTCGTTGCAACCAATCCATTTCCGGTATAAAGATTGGCTCCACGGAAAACAAAATTGCTTTGTATGCAGATGATGTCCTCATTAGCATGTCCAACCCCATTACCTCTCTCCCCCCCCCTCCTTTCGGAATTAGATACTTATGGCCACTTCTCGGGCTATAAAATTAACCCTGCCAAAACTGAAACTTTGGATTTCTATGTCTCTAAAATAGATAAAGCAATCCTAGATCAAACATTCCCTTTCACCTGGCATCGCCATAAAATAAAATACCTGGGGGTCTTCCTTACCCAAAATCCCTCCCATCTATTACAAGCTAATTTCCCCCATACCCTTTCCCAAATTAAGAAAGATTTCAACACCTGGTCCCTCCAACTCATCTCCTGGATAGGTCGCATAAATTCTGTTAAAATGAATATTCTTCCCAGACTGTTGTACCTTTTTCAAACCTTACCTATCCGAATTCCCTCCTATGTATTTAAATTCCTCCAATTTGAGTCTTCCAAATTTATTTGGGCAGGTAGACGCCCACGAGTACGACTCGGGGTCCTACAGAGATCCTCACGGGGTGGTGGTCTAGGTATACCTAATTTTAAAAAATACTACCTATCGGCCCAAATCGCTCAATGTGTCCTATGGAACGATCCTGTTTTTGCTAGGGTCTGGGTGACACTAGAGGCGGAAAGTCTGGGGATGCTCACTCCTGCCTCCCTTCTGTGGATTCCAAGGGCCCGTCGCCCCAAAAAAGCTTAGTCTCATCCCATAGTCTCCCACGCTCTGGCTATCTGGGACTCATCCATCAGACTCTATGGTCTCTTTCCGCAGCCAGCACCAATTATCCCCCTCTTTAATAACCCTGATTTCCCCCCTGGTCTACACCACTCCGCATTCCTTCCGTGGCATTCCCGAAGGATACGTTTTCTAAATAACATAACCCGCGATATAACTTTTCCCCAATTTACGGATATTCAAACTAAAATTGGCTTGCCCACACGGATATTTTATCAATTCCTGCAAATTCGCAATTTTCACTCCCTCTCCAAATCACGTCTTACTTCTCGACATCTCACAACAATTGAAACACTGTGTCTGCGCCAGGCATCGACGTCAGGTCTTATTTCTAATATCTACTCTGAACTAATCGCGACCTCTACTCCTCCTCGAGACCCTCATGAGATGTCATGGGAACATGACCTGGGCTCTCCTCTTGATGATGAGGGGTGGTCGGAAATTCGGGACAATGCCTCCTCCAGCTCAATCTGCGTCTGAATAAAGGAAAATGTTTACAAACTCCTCTACCGATGGTACTATGTTCCTACTCGACTACAAAAGATACTGCCTGATTCCTCTGACAGATGTTGGCATCTATGCTCTGGCGCGGGCTCTTTCTTACATATATGGTGGGACTGCCCGAAACTGATTCCCTTCTGGCGCAAAATTAAAGCTTTGATAGAAATGTTAATTCAAACCCCCTTACCCTTTGACCCCAAATTTTTCATTCTACCCCTCGGGTTCCCCTCGGCCACTAGACACCAAAATAAACTTGCTCGTCACATTATCTCTGCGGCCACATGTCAAATCGCCTTAGATTGGAAGCAGGCTGCCCCCCCTTCTTTCTCCGCTGTAACTAATAGGATCTGGCATACGTATAAGATGGAATACATGACTAGCATTATACGAAATACGGCCAAATCTTTTAACAAGGTCTGGGACCCCTGGATGTCTCACTTCCAATACCGCTCCCCCTTTACATAATCATACCCCCTACACTTACGTAACCCTTTCCCCTCCCATCACATTGCCTCTGGCTCAAGAGGGCTTTCCCTCGCTCCTCCCCCTCTCCTCCTCCACCTCTCATCTTCTTTTTTATCTTCCTCTTTTTCTTCCTTCTCCTTTTCTTTCTTCTCTTCTAAAATATAAAAATGCCGGTCCTTATTTCATAGACTCTGTGCTATTTTATCTCTGAAGCACGGAGACTTCTACTTCATAATCCAATGTTCTGAATATATTTTGTCTGATATAACATGTATCCTTTTGCATTGTTAATTCTTTTTTGACCGTTAATAAACACTTGTTTTAAAAAAAAAAAAAAAAGAAAAAAGCATGGGGTCCCCCAAAATTACTATTACCAGCACTAAGCTTTGCCAGCCTGGGCTAGTGGCACTATAGCAGGGAAACCCGCATTGTGGGGTCCCCCTGTCATAATGCCAAACCAGTCCCAGGGCCGGTCATCACACGGGTGGATTCCCTAAGGAAGACGGGTCAGCAATGCCTTCCTACCTAGGTTTAACTAGCCCCATGCTGATAACACAAGGGCTCTTCCCACACATCTGGGCCGGTGGGTACAGGGCAATAATAATTTAATAAATGTATATATCCATTTTGTGCATGTGCAGTAACCAAAATCACTATTTGCGCTTACTAGTCGGACTTACGCCCTACTCTGCATGATGTGTCCACCTGTAAATGAGCCCCATCATTTTCAGAAGTTTACAAATATAGTGACATCACCTGTGTATTATATATATAATATAATAAAAATGTTTTTTTTGTTATCATTGACGAGCAGAAATTACTCCATAATGTTAAATGCAAAAAAAGCTTTACGATTCTACTACTTTATGATAAAGGAACAATTCCTAACCTTAGTTCGCAATACCCCTGTATTCCCCTACTCAGGACATAACCTACAAATCTACCAAGACATCACTCCCTCCACTCTTCAAAAGAGAAGAAACCTGATTAATATCACCAAAGCACTAAGAAATCATGAAATACGCTATCGCTGGGGATTCCTATTCCACCTATCCGTGACTGAAAGCATCACCTATAGAATCAAGACACTAGAAGAAGGACTGGATGCTTTAAAAAAAAAAATCAGGATCCCCCTATTGTAATGACTCTCCTCCTCCCCCTAGCTCCTATTGTCTAACTCAGTGACTGACATCGAGAGATCACACTCTCCTAATACACATTGCAAAGGAGAGATAACATTTAAACAGATATCCCTATTACCACCTAAACCACTTCTTGAAGACCCCCCTCCCCCCACATCTTTTTCTGTCTGACGTCCCTGTCCTCTTAAACAGCTGGATTATAGGTTTTCTTCCTTCATAAATAGAATTTAAAGGTGATTTACACTTCATTTTAATGTTTATTGCTACTTGTGACATCAATGGTTATATTGTTACATATACTGATATATATGATGTTGTCAAATATACTATTATATATATTATTATAAAGTTTGCCTTTTAAATATAATATTATTATTATATATAGTGAATCTGTAAAATATAATATAATATCATATAAAAAGAGACATTGTTGTATTTAAAATAATAAAATATTGTATTATTGTTATGACACCCCGGAGAGACAATGTTGAGATAGATATCCCTATTACCTCCTAAACCACTTCCTGAAGACCCACCCCTCATATAGCTACCCCTATTCCACCTCTCTGTCCTATTGGACCGCTGGATTACACGTTTTCTACTCCACAACTTTTAAATAGAACTCAAATGTGATTTGTACTTCATATCAGTATTGTTTGTTGCTACTTGTAGCATCATAGGTTATATTGTTATATATACTATTATCTATATAATATCACCTTATATACTGTTATATATATTGTTATGAAGTTCACCCCTAACTCAGTTACATAAACAAATAGTTCCCCCACAAATCCTCAAAGTACTTCTCAAATTTTTCCCGTAGATTTGCTCTTCTTGGTAGCCCAACTGTTCCTATAGTCCCCCTGAGATTTTCTCACGAAGCAACCACCCATTCCCATTGTAGTATTTTAAACTTTTCATGAAATCTATTCATGTAAATTTTCCTAAGACTGCGTCAAGCCCCCCTGGGCCCTGTCCTCTTACATACACACCCATCACTAAAACTCCTCAACTATGTCTTCACTCCCTAACCTAGACCCGCAGCCCTTGCTGCGCCTGATGACACAAAAGATGTACTGTAAAGTTACTTTTATAACTGGTCTCCGTTTATCGGTTACCAATCTTTGTTCTACCCTTGCTACCCCTGATCCTTTACTAACACTTCCCTCCCTTAGGTCCATCATCCCCCATCCTTATCCTACCAGAACATCATACTTTTATTATTCACCGAGATCCAACAGCTGCCCAAACCACGCCCTAAAAATATGACACTTAAGATTATGTCATTGAATATCAATGGTCTTTATCAACCCCAAAAACGTACCATAATGATACAAACCTTTAAACGTCTCAAAACTCAGATAGCTCTTTTACAGGAAACCCATTACATGCACACCCATCCCAACCTATCTGGAAAATATTTCACACAAACTTTCTACTTGACCTCCGATTGTAAGACGAAGGGTACAGCTATCTTGCTACGCAACACAATCCCATTTACTCCAGAAACCACCATCTCTGATGATCAAGGGAGATTTATTATAGTAATTGGAACAATCTGCCAAGAACACCTCACAATAGCTTCTGTTTATGCCCCCAATTCAGGACAGAGTGCCTTCTTTACCAGCTTTTTCATAAAACTCTCCAAAGTTGCTAAAGGTAGAATCATAATCGTTGGAGATTTTAATACGGTCCTCGACCCTAACCTTGATCGTTCCCTTCCCACAATGCCAAATTCCAATGCACAAAAAGATTCATGCAAACTCACCTCCTGTTTGCAGCAATACAACCTTTATGATTCGGGCACTCTACTCCTCGGCCAAGACCTTCACCCATTATTCTGCTCCTCATCAACTCTACTCAAGAACTGACATGCTACTAGTTGATAGATCATTCACACAACTACTCCACTCAGGGGATACCATCCCCATCTCCTGGTCAGATCACTCAGCAGTTTCAATTGAAGTAGAACTCCAGACCACTAGATTAACATGTTTTCGCTGGAGACTACTAGACCATGACCTTCTTAAAAAAGAGAACAGAGATCAGATTATCCGAGAGATCCAAGAGTTCAGAGAACACAATTCTTCTACAGAGATTGTCCCATCGATAATATGGGAAACTCATAAAGCCACTATCAGAGGTTCTCTCCTAATCCCTAACTAGTAGTGAAAAGACAAAAATGAAAACACAAATCTCCAACCGTGAATCAGCCATAATTGATCTCATGACACATCATCAATGCACTCCAAAAATAAAGATCTATCATGAACTCCTAGAGCTTCGCACATAGCTTAACCAACTTCTCTCAGCAAAAGTTGCCTCCACCGTTCTTTGGCTGCGCTAACACTATTATGAACGAGACGACAAAGCAGATTCCAGTTTAGCCCAAAAATTACGAACAAAAAGAACCCGAAACAGAGTGATTGTCACGGGCACAAGGAGTCTTTGCCCAGGCAATCACCAGATGGTGGCTTACCAGAGTAATATAGGTGGTAATAGGTACTCTGGTAGCAGGGTGACAACGGAACGGGAGGAACAGCAGATGGTGAGAGAATGCTCAGGAAAAGTCTATGACTAGCAGCACTGGTAATGAGTATATAACTGTACACGAGGAACCAGATAGACAAGGAAACGCGAGGATAGTCAGTGGTCTGTGGATAGCACGTTGTACCACTGCTATAGTGAGGAGGAATGTCCAGAGGTAGCGAGGAGGCAGTGAGAGTCAGCGGTCTGCGTATAGCAAGTTGTACCGCTGTCTAGGTAAAGGAATGGAATCCAGGTGGAGGTAGATAACAGGGAAGTCAGTGGTCTGTGGATAGCAAGTTGTACCACTGCTATGTGAGAGGATACTGGAAACTGGTGTCACAGGGAACAGGAATCAGTGGTCTGCATATAGCAAGTTGTACCACTGCAATATATATGTGAGGAGAGCACGAGGAGATGAATGCCATGCAGAGTATACACGGGCACACAGGACTTAATCCCACGATGATATCACAATACAATGATAACAGAGCAGCACTGCTAAAGTATACAAAGTCACAATAACAATCCAGGCAAATAGGAAACAAAGTCAATGGTAGAGATAGTCTCAGTGGATAAAGGACTCCGGAGGAGAACACAACTCAGTCCAGCTAGATATGCAATCACAAGCAAAGTCAATGAGAAGTATGCATACCGCGGTTCAGGAGAGCAGGCTGTCAGAGAGATGTGCAGGGATACCTGAACGGCTGAAGGCCGGCAGGAGGAGAGACCACTGGAAGATGGAAGCGGTAATCAAGTTGGTGCAGCGCACGGCAAGTAAACCAGCATGAACGAGGCAATACTCTGGAAGCAGTAGTAAAAGGAACTGGAACATGAAGAACACGGGAGAGTTGAGGCGGTCTGAACTCCAGTAGCAGAGATAGTAGCAGCGGAGCGCTGACCCGATGAACACAGGAGAGTTGAGATGAGCTGGAACTCTGTAGAAGCAATGGAAGCAGCGGATAGGAATCAGCTGGCTGCAGACACGATGAACACCGGGGAGTTGAGGTGAGCAGGAACTCTGTAGAAACAACGGAGGCAGCGGATAGGAATCAGCTGGTGCAGACACGATGAACACGGGAGAGTTGAAGTGAGTAGGAACTCTGTAGAAAAAACGGAGGCAGCGGATAGGAATCAGCTGGTGCAGACACGATGAACACGGGAGAGTTGAAGTGAGTAGGAACTCTGTAGAAACAACGGAGGCAGCGGATAGGAATTAGCTGGTGCAGACACGATGAACACGGGAGAGTTGAAGTGAGTAGGAACTCTGTAGAAACAACGGAGGCAGCGGATAGGAATCAGCTGGTGCAGACACGATGAACACAGGAGAGTTGAAGTGGTCTGGAAACCACAAACGAATAACAGGAATCAGCAGGAGCTGAATACACGAGGAAACACAGGAACACCTTCAGAGGCTCATAGGAATGAGACTCCAAGAACAGGCAACGAGGTATTGACCTCAGGTGCTTTAAATAGGGAGTGTTGCCTGATCAGCCAATTAATAAAAAGCAACAGGTACTGAAGGCTTGAAAGGGCTGCACATGCGCAGACCCTCAGGATGGCGGACGGCCACGGTTCCTAAACACACGAGAAGTAGCACTCACAGTCTGGTGAGTGACAGTGATATCTATCCAAGGCTCAATGGGACACCCTATCTAACAAATCCACAAAAAGTTGCGAACTAATTTCACGCCTATTACACTAACCTAAACGATCTACAAAAAGATGAAGTTTTCTTAATACAACTTAATGATCAAGTCAATCAATACCTACGAGAATGTCGTTTACCCCGACTTTCCCAAGCTCAACTAGCGTCCCTTAATACTGAAATCTCTGCAGAGGGATTGAAGCTCACAATTAAATCTCTCAAGAACTCATCGGCCCCAGGCCCAGGTGGATTCCAAGCCATTTACTATAAAAAATTTCCCTCTCCTCTCACACCCCTCCTCTTAGATATTTTCAGCTCTATCCTACGAGGCAAAAAGTTTGATGGGGTCACCACCAGAGTGGACGTAGTGGTCATACCCAAAGAGGGACGAGACCCACTTCTATGCTCCAATTACCGACCCATATCACTCCTTAATGTCGACCTCAAGATCTTTGCAAAACTACTAGCGAATAGACAAGCATTGGTCATACAGACCTTGGTACACCCAGGCCAAGTTGGGTTCATACCTAACCGCCAAGCAGGAGATAACACCCGCAAGATAATAGATCTAATCCATGCAGTCAACAAAACTTCGACCTCCGCTCTGGTGCTGGCCCTCGATGCCAAGAAGGCTTTTGATAGTGTAAACTGGCCTTTCATGCGTCATACCCTTTTAGAGTTGGGCTTCACTGGCCCATTCCTTAGAGGTATTTCAGCCCTTTATAATAACCCCATGGCGTCTATCTTTGCAAATGGTTGCATATCAAACTATCTGCATATAAAGAATGGCACCATACAGGGATGCCCCCTATCCCCTTTTCTATTTGAAATTACAATGGAACCACTATCAGCCACCCTTTGCAACCACCCAAATTTAACAGGTAACAAGGTGGGACCCAATGACTATAAATTAACCCTCTATGCTGATGACATCCTACTTACCATGACCAACCCCCAAAACACGATTCCGTTAGCCTTGGTGTTGATTGCTGAATATGGTAAAGTTTCAAATTTTAAAATGAACACTGAAAAACAGAGGCTCTTCCTCTCAACATCCCTCCGCCCCTTCTACAAACCCTAAAAGTCAGCCATCGATTCCATTGGCAACCCCAAAAATGAAAATACCTTGGAATTTATCTTACTAAACACTATGACCGACTATACCAAGCAAACTTCCCCCATTGATAGATGCCCTCAAAAAAGATTTATGTTCATGGGCTTCTCAAAATATTTCTTGGATTAGTAGAATAGCAGCAATAAAATAAACCTGCTCCCCAGACTTCTCTACCTTTTCCAAACCCTTCCAATTAGACTACCCACCACTTTTCTCAAAGATTTACAAAGCAATATTACTAAATTCATTTGGGTATCCAAGAGACCTAGAGTCCACCTAAAAGTTCTATATATACACTCAATTGACGGAGGTCTAGGCCTCCCCTGTCTCCATAAATATTATCTAGCCGCTCACCTCACACAGGCAATATTAACTCATTCTCATTCACATACCAAGTTGTGGGTAGATATAGAGGGTTATCTACTCCACATGCACTCCCCCTACTCTTTATTCTGGATCCACCCTAAACACTGACCCCCATCTTCCCTACTTCCTCCAACACTACTTTTCTCGCTATCAATATGGAATCTTTGTAACTCAAACTTTCGATCTGATATATGACCCATCTTGCATGACCCCTCTTTGGAACAACCCAGAATTTACTCCAGGACTGGACCCCAATAAGTTTAAAAAATGGACATCTCATAACATTAAATTCATGACATAGTCCCTTCTACCCTTTTCCCAGAGTTCTCTACACTCCAAGATCACTTTGGGATACCAACATCAGCTTTTTACCAATATCTACAGATTCACCATTTTTATAACAACAAAATAAAATACAAAAACCCTCAGCCCCCTTCCATACTTGAGTCCGTTTGTCTCGGTAGGTCCCCCTCCAGAGGCTTCATTTCAACATTATATTCACCTTTTATTAAGCATAATCGACCTACTAAAGAGAGACATGAGCTTAGATGGGAGGAGGACATGGGGGAGGTTCTTGACCCGGAGGATTGGACCAGAGTCCGTGAAGTTGTTGCTAAAAGCTCCATTTGTACACAACTTAAAGAAAACTCGTACAAACTCTTATTCAGATGGTACCTGGTGTCCACAAGACTTGGAGCCATCTACCCTAATGCTTCTACCTCATGCTGGAGAGGATGTGGGGGGGAAGGCTCCTTGGCCCACATATGGTGAATTTGCCCCAAAATAGCACATTTTTGGAAAGAGGTACGTAATCTAATTGAAAAAATTACTCACATCCGACTCCCTGACAAAATATCCTATTACCTTCTCCCACTCACAGTCCCTGATACTCCGAAATACACACAACAGTTGATTGGACACATTCTTGTAGCAGCGAGATGCCTAATTGCCCTTAATTGGAAGAAGACAGACCCACCCACTATTCAAACACTCATTCCGAAAATCTGGCTAACACATAAAATGGAACATATCACCAGTACTATTCATAACCGTCCCCTCCAGTTCTCCTTCACCTGGAACGCCTGGAGCTCCTATTTCACAACAGACCTATAGAATACGCCACACTCCTAACACCTTCATACACTTTCCGGTTTCCATCCCCCTACTATCCTTTACTAACAGCCCCCTGTCCTCCTCCCTCCTCTCTCATTTCCTTTAATTACCTACTTTTACTCCTCACCTCTTAGGACCTTGACCCAATGGACCTCATTTCTCCTCTTTACTATATTGTTTATGTTATATATATATATATATATATATATATATGTTTATTTGTGAATAATGCTTAAATTATATTTATATACTTCAACTTCACCTTCAACTATAATTATTATTATTATTGTTTATTTATTACCACTCTCGCATGCACATACACACACTAGGGTCCATTCTTGTAGGAAGTTAAGTAACCGACTAGTATGTTTTCAGACTGTGGAAGGAAAATGAGGCATCTGGAGGAAATCCAAACAAACTCCACACAGATAGGTTCCTTGCTGGAATGGCCCCAGCGCTGTGAGGCACTAATGCTAACCACTGTGCCACCATGCTGCCCATAGCTGTAAGTCTATTTGGCTAAGTTTCTACCAGCTTTGCACATCTGCACACTTCTGTTCACACCCGTTATTCTATGCAATATTGCTCAAGTTCTGTCAGGTTTGATCGGGACAGCTGGTGTACAGCAATTTTCAAATCATTCCATAGATTATTGATGGGATTAAGGTCTGGGCTTTGACTGGCCCACTACAGGACATTGTTTTTTGGTATTTAAGCCTCTCTAATGGGGCTTTTACTATATAGTTTGGATCATTGTCCTGCTGAAACATAAATCTTCTCCTAAGTGTCTTGCTGACTGCAGGAGGCTTTCCTCCAAGATCTCATCATCACATCATCATTTTATTTTATTTATATGGCGCCACTGAATCCACAGCGCCACATGATCAACAACAAAATAAACAGAACAAAAACAGATAAGAAAGGGACAAGAGAATTAATAGAGTAAGTAAAAGTCAATACAAGAGGCAATAGAGAAAGCAACTACATAAGCTATAACTAGAGCAAAGGAAGCATTACAGAGGATGAGAAAGATAGGAGGTCGAGACGGCCAAAATTGTAATAGTCAACAATAAGAGGAAGCAAACAGAGACTATAGGGGTGGAGGGAATCGAGAGGGAGAGGTAGGTGGGGCAAAGGGAGGAAGCTGTTTAACATGGGGTGGGATAATAAAAGAGGATAATAGCGGTGGAGGGAAAGTAGTGGAAGCAGCAGGTGGGGTGTGAGGAGAGAATTGTATTAGGATGGGGCGGGATAGACAAATGTAAAAAGGAGAGTTTTGTGGGAGCATTTGAAATATTTGAGGTTGGGGGTGAGTCTCGTTGGGTGTGGCAGTGAGTTACAAATGTGTGGACCAGTGTGGGCAAAGTCCTTGACATGGGAGTGTGAGGAGGTAACAGGGGATGAGAAAAGGCGAAGGTCAATGACAGAATATACTGGGTGAGTAGGGGAATATTTCATTCCAAGGTCAGAGATGTAGTAGGGGGAGGCATTAAAGAGGTCTTTATAAGTGAGGGTAAGCAACTTGAATTGTATTCTGGAGGGAATGAGGAGCCAATGGAGGGCTTTGCAGAGAGGCATAGCAAAAGAGGAATGTCACAATGCCATATTCAGCACATATTTCAGGGGGGACAGACTTTTGTCAGGCAAGTCAGAGAGGAGCAAATTACAATAATGAAGGCGGGATATGACAAGAACATGTATTATGGTCTTGGTGGCATCCAGAGGAAAGGACGAATCTTGGTAATATTGTGAAGGTGGAGGCAACAGGATTGGGTAAGGGACTGGATGTGGGGAGTGAAATTAAGGATGGAGCCAATGTTGATCTCTAGGCAGCACGGATGAGAAACAGGGGAGAGGGTAACATCATCAACATTAAAGTAGATAGGATGGAAGATGTGACACTAGGTGGTTGAAAGATGATAGGCTCTGTTGTAAGATATGCTGAGCTTGAGATAGCATCCAGCCATCCAGTTGAAGATGGCAGAGAGACAGTCTGAGGACAAAGGAGAGGAGCGAGGTCAGTGGAGGAAATATAAATTAGAGTGTCATCGACATAGAGGTGATATTGGAGGTCGAATGAGTGGATGAGTTGACAAAGAGAGAATGTGTAAAAAGAGAAAAGTAATGGGCCAAATTCAGAGCCTTGGGGAACCACAACAGATAAAGGGAGAGCAGGCACCATAGGAAGAAACACTGAAGGAACGATCAGAGAGGTAGGAGGTAAACCAGGAAAGGACAGTAATGTGAAGGCCAAGAGAGTGAAGGGTCTGAATAAGGAGAAGATGGTCAATTGTGTAGAAGCGGCAGAGAGATCAAGGAGCAAGAGCAGAGAGAAGTGGCCCTTTCACTTAGCCAAGAGTAGATCATTGGTCACCTTTTCTTGGTGGAGTGGAGAGAACAGAAGCCTGATTGTAAGGGATCAAGGAGGGAGTGAACAGTGAGAAAGTGTGTTAAACAGTAGATTAGCCTTTTGAGAAGTTTGGAAAGGAATGGAAGTAGGGATATTAATATGGATAAGATTTGTCTATATCTTCCATTGTGCCCTCAATATAATTATTATCTATATTATTATATAAATGCTCCAATCACTAAAGCAAAGAAGCATTCCCATGACATTATAATCCCACCACCATCCTATTAGGTAGGAATTGTCTTGAGTGGCATTAGGCTTGTGCCAAACATTGTCTACCATTGTGTCTAAAAGTTCAGTTTTGGTCTTCTCAGACCATAATACCTTCCTCAAATTAATATATACAGTAGGTCTAGCAAACTCTATAAGGTATTTCATGCAAGGTTTTTTTCAACAATGGTTTTTTCTTTGCCACCATGCTATAAAGCACAAATTCATGCAGTGGCTCTTGTTGTTCCATAGACAGTTTCTCCCATCTCTGCCACGGAAGACTGTAACTCTGCCATAAGCCTCTCTGTGACCTCCCTATCAAGTACCCCTCTCACACAGATGCTCGGATTTAGAAGATGAACTGTTCTAGACAAATGTACAGTTGTGCCACATTCACTCCATTTCTTTATTATTCACTTGACAGTGCCCTGGAAGAAAGTAGCCACCGTTGACTCTTTTTCCCACCCTTCTGATAGCCTATTTTGGTACTTTGTGAGCTGGTCACATTCCAGCATCAATGTTAGCTTTTTTATGTGCAGTAACCGCACAAATCTTAACTTGTATTTTCTAAAAATGCCATTGGTTTCTTTATAACTTCTGACACGGAAATAAAATCTACCCAACATGGGCAAAAAGTGCCTTTGTAATAAATTGCAAGAAATTGAACTTGTCATTGTTATTTCTAAATTTCACCAAGAAATTCTTTGTGGTTATAGGTTCAGTATCAATCTACCTTTCAAAAACTGGAGATCCGGATAATACACATATAATTAGATAAGGGAAATTTTTATTTTATTTGTTTGGATGTAGAAATTGAATGGGTACTCCAACAAGACACACCATTTAAGAAGTTAGATATTCTACCATATCAATTTAGGGGTCATACAATACCTAGACTAAAGGGGAGGCACGGCGTAACACTGTTTACACTGCATAGAGCCCATTCGCAGACAGAACACACAAAGATTGGTACACACACCCTAGCAGAGGAAAGGGGGTATTACATAATAGCATTGTTACACTCTCAGATGGGTAAAAGAGATTCACAATGTACTTTGTTTTCCAGAGACTATATGTCAGTGTTCCAAAGCTTTGTTCACAACTGCTCAATGTTTGTTAAGATGATATCTTGTGACTGTATATACATAATATACCTGCTCTATAGATACCTTAATTCAAATGCAAGTTTTTTTTTTAAAAAAAAAACCCCACATGAAACACATGAAAATGCATAATATAAGACTGTAAAAGGGGTCAGGGCGAGCAGCATGTACAGAGGAATGATAGCAAGCAGAAGTCAGTTCAGGCAGCAGACAAGATGAACGGTGATAAGCAGAGGTCAGACTGGATATGTCATAAATAGCAAAAGTTGAGGCAGGTGGCAGTAAGAGTGGCCAAAACACAAGCAGGGTCAGTAATGAGCACACCTGAATTCAATTAATATCATTGACATCCAGATAATTAAATATTATTATAGGCAACAGGTGAATGGTGCTGGCAGCCTATTATAAACCCCTAATGACCAATCCCAACAGTGGATAACCAGTGACTAAATAAGCAATTTCAAACACCTGAGGGCAAACAGTAATACCCCTTTCACACAGACACATGGAACCGGGAACAACCCAGGTCGTGTGTTTGTGTGAATTGGATGACCCGGGTCATGCGACCCAGATACATGACCCTGGTTGCGACCAGGGTTATTCCCGCTTTGGAGCCAGATACGCTGCTGTTTGAAAGGTGTTCATTGGTTATTCAACCTGGGTTCAGTTAAAAGCAGCTTATTGGAGGGGCTCAACTTAAAAATACAGGACAGACACGGGTCCAGTGTGAAAGGCGGTGCCTCGGGATATACCCGGGACCAAGGTGCGGTATGAATGGTTGCAACGCTGGTTGGAACTGTGTTCATTATCTCATGTCTGACCCGGGATTTTTTTGAGAAAGGGGTATTATAGAGTTTTAATAGGCTGAGAGGTAGTGGAGCACCTGAGTCTGCCATTGTTTCTATCCCTGTTTCTGTCCACAGTTCTGACAATACTCCACTTGAGGATGGGTCATCTGACCGGTACAACCAGGTTTTTCTGGGAACTGTCTATGAAAGGTGATTTTGTGTCTTTGTGCTTGAACATCATTGTTTTTTACCCATGACTTTCCTTGGGACCATATCCTTTCCAGTATACGGTAACTGCCACCTGGACCACCTAGAACTCAATATACTTTCAATCTCATACTCTTTCTTTCCATCAATGACGATAGGAGAAGGTAAGTGAGGATTTCTATTCAAATTGGACCTAATCATGGGTTTAAGCAAGGAAGTATGGAATGTTTTGGTATCATAGAAGAAGTTTTGTGGGTTTTCTTTACATTTTTTTTAGCACTGCAAAGGTCAGTGCTGGTCGAGCATGAGAGTATGGCCTCTCACAGGCTTATCTGTGGGTGCATCCACCTCTAATTGATTTGCAATTACACTAATATGTCCTAAATGTACTCGGCCCCAGCTTGTACGACCCCGTTCCTCCTCTAAAGTAAACCCACAGGTGTCAATTTTAAATAAAAAATGCAATGGAGTGAAAGCATTTGTCAAATGCGAATGTGTTTGACATGTGTTTGATACTAGTGTTCATAAGTATTTTGTAGTCACTGGTGGTCAATGTAGACTTCGCCAATGATCTTCTCTTGCGGTAAAAGCATTGGATGAATCATTGGGTTCTATTTAAATACTCATGTACATGCATTGTACTAGCATTAAAAACACCAGTGGGTACGAGCCCTAAGGGTCATTTAATTACTGTTAAATATTTAGATAAGCACTTAATTTTGCACACATTCACCTTCTCAACCAAAGTGAATACTTAGGGAGAGCCGCCCACTCTCTGATTCTGGGAAGCACCTCCGTGCAGACACTGTGCAAGACCATTAGCAGAGTTGTTATTTATGGTAGGATTGCGCAATAATGAAACGTCACTTCAAAGTCTACTAACTTTTTTGTATCACCCCCTTAATCAATTAAAATGTTTACATTTTTTTTCTAAAATATTACAATTATATTAATGAGTCTTAATAAGGGATTAGCATAAAGGGACATTAGAAGTGTCTTTTCATGGGTCACATTTGTTTATTGTAATGGGGGCGGTTTGTTAGGATGGAATTTTTTTTTCTATAAACTCACTTTCCTGTATATATCACAATAGTGCAAAATACATCCCATTGAAGTATAAGCTGAAGTCTATCTCTACCACCTGACGGGATGAGGACTTATTATGGGAGATGGCGTGGGTTCTGCAATAATCTGCTAAACCATAAACGCTCACCTCAGTGTGCAGTTACATTTGCATGAAACCCATTTTAATATCGCATTCCGAAATTCAGTTTCTGCATTTGGCCAATATAAGGCACATTCCATTGTCTCCCAGACCTGAACATAGTAACCACATTTAAGGGATCCAGGTAAGATTGTGGGTGACATTATTGAAAGGTCGGGTGACGTGCATATCATGGCCCTAAATTAGAGTTTGATGCATTTCTACATAGAGAACACACGTTAAAATTCAGTCTTAAGATTGCAACCTCATATGTGTAACATGTATCTCATGATACGTCCAACTCAAGACACAGTAGTGCTTTTTCTATACAAAATGTAATGAAATGGAAGCATCCCCACATCCATCATTTACCACTGTGTAAATCCACAGGGAATCTTCTATCCTGCAGTAGTCCAAACAGAAATGACGAATCTGAATAGAGAGCTTGAACTTGATATAATATAGCTGCAATGCCAATGAATGAAGTACTACCAGCTGGAGGAGTCAATATGCATCAGCCAATCAGAAGTGGGTTAGCTAGTGCTGGTGTCATCATCATCATCAGCTCACATCTTTACACCAGGCCTCAAGTACCCACAAACAATTCACCTCCTAAGAGTTATATCTGGAGATACTGCCAAGTCTAATTAGGTCACACCCACGAGGGGCGAACTACACTTACGTGTGCAAGACATTGCTGTACCTAACTTATGCTCGCCCGCTCCCGTTCTGCCTCTCCAGATGTAAGGGGCTGCAAGTCTGAGATACACTATTTTGATATTCTAATCGGCCCTAGAGATAGCGGTTCAACTTGTTCTGAATATCCTAATTTCTGTCACATATACTATCGTTTTATAATTATGACAATATTGTCATAACAGGATTGTGACATCTACTTCTGGACATAAAGTCCATAGGTTAATGGATGGTGAGAACGAGGAGATTCCTGAACTGGACTGCAACTAATTACCCTAATTATCCACTACAGGAGATTTGAGATTTACACGTGTTTTTTGTGACCCATTTTAACGGTTACTATCCTTTTTTTTTTTTATATATATATATATATATATATATATGTATTTTGATGTGTGTGGTCCGGACCACTGTGTGCTAATAAGCAGATTGGATGTGAATAATAATATTGCTGCAGCATTTTGTTTATATAACATTGAGTTCTATATACTGTGCAATATTGATTGATGGCATAATACCTTGCCGAGCCACATCGTGATTAAACCGTTAATGGTGGTTCTAACTAATTAGGATTTTCTGTTTAAATGTGGAAGTATTATTTGTTTTAGGAGTTCCTGCTGTCATCTGTGTGTTTTACACGGTGTGGTGTCTATATTTGACAGCATGTAATTTTATTTATGTAATAAATGTTATGAACTGTTGGACGAGCGCTTCCTTATCCTTATCCAGATATCTGTCCGTAGGGAGCTGCGGTCCCCAGTTTTCAGAAAGCTAATTAATTTAGATCATTTAGCGCCTGATATTGCTATATTTTTTATTTGGTATAAGAGAAATACATATTTTTACCCCCCTCAAATGAACTTACATCCAACTCTAAATCAGTACGGGTATGATGGAACGTCTATATAAGTATCCCTGATTATGGGCGGCTAACTATCTAGAAATATGCAGCATTTTAGGGGTAAAGCAGTGGGGAAACCACCATCGGAGCCCATTGGTAAGATGTGGCCCAACAATGCCGGTCCATCCACTAGGAGCGCCAAAGCCGGGTTTCCCTGCACATGTGCCAGAACCGTGCCTGCTTATAAGGGCAGACAGGGGGCATTGTGCCCTCCCCCAAAATTTTTTGCTATGGAGCCTGGCAGTCGAAGGTTGTGTCCCTGTGGTAAATATTCAGCTGATAAAGTAGATGCCAACACTGTAATTGAAAGTACATTTCTATTTTGCTTGCATAAAATCTTTCCAGGAACCTTAAGCAAATCAATTCTCCGATGTATTTTTCTACCTGTCTACCTCTAGCCAGGAAGAAACAACAGAGAAACTTAATGTATTACTAATTGGCTGATGATTTATTGTCACTATTTTTTTTCGCATATAAAACTGACAAAGTCTTGGCTGATAAACTCTGATATATGTTAGATTTAGTGGGTTTATGATAAAGGAGTCTTGCTGAGTGGCGACAGCTGGCTGCTCCAGCAAACACGTCATATATCTATCTACCTAAACCCCACAGGAATGTTAATTATTATCTGATGGAATAAAGAGTTGTGAAGGTTCAAAGCAAAATGAAAAAGGTGCAAGTAAAGCAAAACGACTAATAATCACTGACTAATAATCACTGACTAATAATCACTGACATGCCACCCGAAAACAAAACAGATGAAACATAGATGTTAACTTTTCACCAAGATAAACGAACAGCAAATTGTTTGAATCATTTGGGGCCAAAAATTGAGGTCAAAACACATGCTCGGAAATGTGAATTGTAATATTATTACTCCGCTTATTGTTGCTATGGTGTGCTGGATGGAATTAATGCCTTTTCTTATCGTTGTCTCTTGTCCACCCAGAATTGAGGATTCTAGTGTAGTTGGGAAAGTGGTAGGAACTGGTCTTTAGGTTCTGGAGACATCGGCTGGATAGGGCTTCATTGGACGTATACGCAACTTTAAGATGCAAAATTCTGCCTTGTGTTACTGTGTATGTGCCCAGAGATCCACGTAAGTTGTACATGCTGCCCCAGCCCCACTCTATTACCATAACTCTCACTCTATTTACATTTCTCCACCTCATACACCCCAATATACAGATACTTTTTCTCCTTGTAATGATTTCTTCTCCACCAGTCCACCACATACACCTCAATCCAACACTACATTCTACCTCTGATAACAGTCATATCCCCATTAGACAGTATTAGAGCCCTCACCCCGCTCTAAGCCATATCCATATCACACCATCTAAACTGTGTTATTTTACTTTATTGTATCACGTTACACTGTCTCTCTCTTTCTCCTGCTTCAGAAATGGTTTATTACCTGGCAGTCAGGTTGCATGTTTTCTGTCATTGATCATCCTTTTCACGCTGTTAATTCAACCACTATGACCAGAACCTGGCTACTGGTTCCCACCACTTTGACCTGGACACCTCACCGGACCAATGAGGGTATACCAGCGAGACTGGTATAGGTGGGAGTAGGGTAACCTGCAATATAGAGATGGGCTTTTAGAGAACCTTTAAAGACTGGGTGAGAGTCTGATTGGACGCGGTAGGGAATTTCATAAGTGGCAGCACAGGAGAAGTCTTGTATGCAGAAGTTGAGAGGTGACTGCAAGAGACAAGGGGAGGTGTAGGAGTGGTGTTGTTGATGGATTTGTAGGTGAGGGTGTTTATATGTGAGTACAACATAACTACGTGCATAGGACCTCATTTTCAATTAGGAGCAAATCCAGCTAAAGGGGTGCAAATTTGCACACGGACAAACCATGTTGCGATGCAAGGAATGCAAATGCATTATTTTTTTTGCACGCAGGGAATATACCGCCTGCAATTGCATGTATCACTCAACTACTTGAAAACTTTATTTTCACTCTGTGATTTAGATGAGCTAGGATGTGCCCTGTTCCTAACTGTAAATCTGCTGCAGAGAAATGTGCAAAATGGTCCTTTTACCTTATTTGCCCCTATGATGCCTTTACTAAGTTTAGGAAAGGAAGCAGGGTAGGGCCAGTGCTGTTAGTTTTGGAGGGTGGGAGCAATTTGGGGTGACTGTCATAGAATGTACTATTTATGTATTCTTGCAAAGGTGTGTTATACTTGAACAGAATGTGTGTCACACAAAAGACATGGGGGTAAATGTATCAAAGTCCGTTTTTTTCATCTCGTGGGAGATCGGCGTCTTTGCAGCTAAAATTTAAAGGGGCGATGGCTTGTAAAGGCAAGTTTGCTTTTACAAGCCATCGCCCCTTTAAATTTTAGCTGCAAAGGCGCCGATCTCCCGCGAGATGAAAAAAAACGGATTTTCATACATTTACCCCATGGTCTTGTCATGCATGCAGGCTGCTACTAGTCCCAGGCAGCATTGCATCCACACACCAAATTCCCAGTCATGTCTAACCCAGTGTGATGTCTAACCCAGTAGTTTCCAAACTTTTGTAGTTCGCGGGACCCTTAGAGTCTCCATAATTTTTTCAAGGCACTCCTCCAAAATAGTTACCGAGCAGTCCCATTTTATAAGTAGTTGGGTTAAAAAGCGTAATAAGTATTTAGGTCAGGACAGAAATACTTATTTAGTTGTATGCAAAAATAATACACATAAATGAAGGGAAAAGAATATTTTTATTTTTATATATTTTTTTCAATTATATTTCTATCAAAGAATAATTTACAGCTAACTCACACTGTGCCCTCCTTCATCTCCACACACTGTGCCCTCCTTCATCTCCACACACTCTGTGCCCTCCTTCATCTCGACACACGCTGTGCCCTCCTTCATCTCCACACACTCTGTGCCCTCCTTCATCTCCACACACACTCTGTGCCCTCCTTCATCTCCACACACGCTGTGCCCTCCTTCATCTCCACACACTCTGTGCCCTCCTTCATCTCCACACACTCTGTGCCCTCCTTCATCCACACACTCTGTGCTCTCCTTAATATCCTCACATGCTGTGCCCAGGCCCGGCGCTCCCATTAGGCAAAGTTAGGCAGTTGCCTAGGGTGCCGGGCTCTGGTGGGCGCCACACAAATAAAAGGCAGATAGTTTTATACTGTAAAACTGTGCGGCGACCGCTGGGCATACCTTCCACGGCCGCCGCACAGCTATGGATCACCAGCGCCGCAACGGCCTCCCCTCCAACAGCTGATGAGGCAGACCTCCGTCTCCTCCATTCCCCCTCCCCTCACTGACATCATCATCAGGGCCCAACAGTGTCAGTGAGGGACGGGACCCGGCAGAGAGGAGCAGCGTGATGGAGTTTAAGGTAACGAAAGACCGGGGGGCGGATTATTTTTTGGGGGGGCGGATTTTTTTTTTTTTGGGGGGGGGGGCGCGGATTTCAAAATTGCGCCTAGGGCGCCGGGGAGCCTAGCACCGGCCCTGGCTGTGCCCTCCTTCATCTCCACACGCTCTGTGCCCTCCTTCATATCCACACACGCTGTGCCCTCCTTCATAGCCACACATGCTGTGCCCTCCTTCATCTCCCCAAACTCTGTGCCCTCCTTCATATCGACACACTCTGTGCTCTCCTTCATCCACACGCTCTGTGCCCTCCTTCATATCCACACATGCTGTGCCCTCCTTCATCTCTACAAACTCTGTGCCCTCCTTCATATCCACACACGCTGTGCTCTCCTTCATATCCACAGACGTTGTGCTCTCCTTCATATCCACAGACGTTGTGCCCTCCTTCATCTCCACACACTCTGCCCCTCTCCATCCACTCACTCTCCCCCTATGCATTCTCACTCTGCCCCCTCCGCATCCTCACTCTGCCCCCTCCTTCATTCTTTTGCCCCTCCATTGCTGTTTCCTATCACCATTCCCCTCTGTTTCTTTACTTACCATACTTGACCTTCTTTCTTCTATTTCTTCTGGTTCCCGGGTGCCGCCGAATTGGTAAGGTTTTTTATTTGTTTTTCTTTCTCTTACTGGCCACGGCACCCCTTTGACAGCATTGCAGCACCCCTAGGAGCTGCGGCACACACTTTGTGAACCGCTGGTCTAAAAATTAGATTTGAAATCTATAATGTCACACAGAATATGTATGGGTGTATCGCAACACAAGCTGGAACATGATGGGACCAGAGCTATGGCTGGCCAACTGGGCAGTTTATCCCACACGACGGAGAGCCCACCTGTTACATTATATAGCTATCAAATAAATTAACCAAGCATTAGAACAGAAGAAACCTGAATAATCTCTTCACTTGCACATGGGAATGCCCATAAAACCCCAGTCATTCACCTTCACCTTACCATATGTTCTAGAAATCTGTTTTCATGCTTAAAAGGGATATTTACTAAATAGAACAGATATGAATGCACACCGCGTCGATTTGGTGCAAATGTTCCTATCTGACCACTGTGCTCAGGTGCAGGCTCACTTTTCGCATTGGGATGCGCCCCATGCAGACATCTTGCATGACCGATTGTGGAGATAAGATATTCTATCTACTATGACATTTGGGCTTCTTTTAATTCATTGAAACTTTTCATTTTCTTCTCCTAAAATATTGCTCATCGAAGCCCCATTCATTGTCTAACTCGGCGGTTCCCAAACTGTGCGCCGCGGCTCCCTGGGGTGCCGCGGCGCTGTCACAGGGGTGCCGCGATCGCCCTAGGAAAAAAACGAAAAAAAAAAACAAACTTACCCATCATCCAGCGCCGGATCCTCCTCCTCACTGACTGCCAGAGACACAGAGAGGCTGAAGGGAGACACAGAGAGGCTGAAGGGAGACACAGAGAGGCTGAAAGGAGACACAGAGAGGCTGAAGGGGGACACAGAGAGGCTGAAGGGGGACAGAGAGAGGCTAAAGGGGGACAGAGAGAGGCTGAAAGGGACAGAGAGACACTGAAGGGGACAGAGAGACACTGAAGGGGGGCACTGAGAGACACTGAAGGGGATAGACACTGAAGGGGACAGAGAGACACTGAAGGGAGACACAGAGAGGCTGAAGGGGACAGAGAGAGGCTGAAGGGGACACAGAGAGGCTGAAGGGGACACAGAGAGGCTGAAGGGGACACAGAGAGGCTGAAGGGGACAGAGAGAGGCTGAAGGAGGGCACTGAGAGACACTGAAGGGGACAGAGAGACACTGAAGGGGACAGAGAGACACTGAAGAGGACAAAGAGACACTGAAGGGGACAGAGAGACGCTGAAGGGGACAAAGAGACACTGAAGGGGGACAGAGAGAGGCTGAAGGGGGACAGATAGAGGCTGAAGGAGGGGGGACAGAGAGAGGCTAAAGGAGGAGGGAAGAGAGAGACACTGAAGGAGGAGGGAAGAGAGAGTCACTGAAGGAGGAGGGAAGAGAGAGACACTGAAGGAGGAGGGAAGAGAGAGACACTGAAGGAGGAGGATAGAGAGAGACACTGAAGGAGGGGGATAGAGAGAGGCACTAAAGGAGGGGGATAGAGAGACACTGAAGGAGGAGGGCAGAGAGAGACACTGAAGGAGGAGGGCAGAGAGATACTGAAGGAGGAGGGCAGAGAGAGACACTGAAGGAGGGGGATAGAGAGACACTGAAGGAGGAGGGCAGAGAGATACTGAAGGAGGAGGATAGAGAGATGCTGAAGGGGGGTCAGAGTGTGAGCTGATGAAGAGGGACACAGGGTGTGAGATGGCGAAGAGGGGGACACAGGGTGTGAGATGGCGAAGGGGATACAGAGTGATATGATAAAGGGGCACAATGTGATGATGAAGGGGTCTAAATACATCTTACGTGATTTTGACCCAACTACTTAAAAAACGGGACTACCCGGTAATTATTTTGGCTTAGGGGTGCCTTGGAAAAATTATGGTGACCCTAAGGGTGCCTCGAGCTGAGAAAGTTTGGGAACCACTGGTCTAACTCATTAAGGGCCAGGTGTACAGTTAAATCGTAAGTGTAAATTGCATCCTGTAATTTACATAGGGTTCCGAGTTGCAGTTATCTGTAGATCTGTGTGACTCAGAATACTATGTACATTGCACAGACACCTATTTATCTGCCTCTTGGACCAGTGCGCATGATATACTCAAGGGTAAAGTAGCTAAATCAATAAATAACTGTAAAAAAAACGCGCCCCCATCCCCCAAACAGCTTAACCACCCTACTGCTACTAAATTTGGGGGGCGGGGGAGCAAAAAGGCCTGGGGTCCCCCAATTTTACTATTACCGGTTCTTCCCACACTCGAGGTGGTGGGTGTAGGGTAATAATAATTAATTAAATGTTAAAAACCATTGTGTCCCTGGTGCACTACAGGTTTCAGCATGCCCAGGCTGCCATTGGGGAGCCACAAGTGGCAGCATGCCCTGGCACCCAGGGCCCGCTAGGATCTGTCATGTACCAGGGGAAAATGTAAATATGTATTTAATTTGAAATAAAAACACCTCTACACAACCCTCATTTCCCATCTTTATTGCTCACCTAGATCCCGGGTCTTCATCTGTAATACATACAGAGATCCTGGGCTTGGCAAAGTAAAGAACCCTCATAAGTGACAGAATACTGCAGTCAAAAATGAGCCCTTAGCATCAGTACAGTCATATATAACATGGGGATTTCCCATGGCCTGAACTCAAGCAGGGCTGTGTGACATATTAATAGTCAGCTACATCTTGCAAGCATGTACCTGTAGCCATCTGGGCATGCTATGTGGGTACAGATGGGCACACATGTACCTGTAGCCATCTGGGCATGCTCATGGTCACGCCTTCACAATTCCGTGTTCCTCCCATTCTCTCGTAGTGAGTCGCAAGCTGTCGCAAGTGTTAATTGCGTCCAAGATGCAGGCGGATTTGGTGCTTTGTGCACATGCTTGGTAGTGTTTTTTGGCTAGATGCGCCTAAAATGGACTTTGCGTCCGACTCTAAATGAGGTCCATAAACTATATAATAAGCAAAAATTCATGAAAAAAACATTTTTCACATTTATCACGGCATACAGAGTGCCATTACTACCCAATTACACTGTTCTGTTCTCCACCCTGGGCCAGTGGGTGTCCCTGGGAGAGCGCTATCTAGACTTACAATTACTCAGCTTTATTAGGTGCGATGTAAATGCCTCTTCTATATTAGCAACCTGACTTCTGATGGAAATTGTTTGGGAATAAATTAGGGTTTGTGCTTTTCATTTACTACCCAGTGCATGGACTTTCTCCTCTAATATTTACTGACACCGATGGCTATTTACTAACATCGCTGAATGGTGTAAACTTACACTAAGCTGTAGAGACTAATCAGATATTTGCCTGACTTGCTGTACTCAGATAAAAGCTATTTGCTGATTAGCTGCTAGAGGTTTCCTACACATTGGCACTTTTGAGCAACATTAGTAAATAACACTCATATTAGTGTTATAGAATAAGGAACACTAATTGATATTTAATATTGTCAACTCCTGTATCTCCTTTCTGGAGTAAAAGTCAGGTTTTAAACCTTAACTTATAAGTGAACACATCATACAAGTATATATCAGTTGTACTTCTAGAGGTAATCTTGGTCCTTTGTCCATTGGGCTCACTCAGTCATAGATAAGGGACTGAATACATCTGGCCCCCCAAAGATAGAGGAAAGCTAACCGCTAGATACATTCTGCTAGAGAATGTATCTAACAAACAATTTGACAACGCATATGGGATATATTTGCAGAATAGACCTTTAGGTTCAGCTGTGCACAATTAACCTCTAGGAAACATCCACAAATGTAGATTTATCCACGTTATAAAAATCAGACATTAGAAAACCTTATCCAGGACTCTCCTCATTGACCAACTACTGCCCCCTGCTGGTGCTGGTAGGGTTGCTTATCTAGACATAAATGTCCTGGAGAATTTTGGACATAGAGGGCCTGATTCATTAAGGACCATAAATGCTGATATGAGCTGTATTTTACATAAACTCACTAAGCGCATGTCCTTAGGGAATCAGGTCCAGAGAATTTGTGTCCGTTTCTCAAAGCAGCTAATGGGAGAGCTGCAAAGCTTATCCTGCAAGTTATTTTGACAATGCAGACTGTGGACTTTCCAACTTTTCTAGGTTTCTTTACTGGTGGTGATGGGGGGGATACTCAGCTTTAAGCCCTCCAGTTTCTAGTAGTTTGGGGTGTGGTGGGTTAATAATGAGAATTTGATTCTCATGAAGTTCTCCTTTGAAGTTACAAATATAGTTTTACCAGTATAGGTTCAGTTTAACTTACACCTTTCTGAGCTAAACAATGCAATATAAAGACATATTACTCCACGATGCAGGGTTGGTTACAAAACGACCGAAACATATTCTTAAGAAAAGCACAAGAAAAGGCAGCTTCCAGAGCCGTATATATCTCCGGATGCGTCTGGCTCCACGTAAGCTGAAGAGGAGCCTGGTCCAAGTCATCGTCATCTGTGTATATATTGGGCAGCACGGTGGCGAAGTGGTTAGCACTTCTGCCTCACAGCGCTGGGGTCATCAGTTCAATTCCCGACCATGGCCTTATCTGTGTGTAGTTTGTATGTTCTCCCTGTGTTTGCATGGGTTTCCTCTGGGTGCTCCGGTTTCCTCCCACACTCCAAAAACATACTAGTAGGTTAATTGGCTGCTATCAAAATTTTACCATAGTCTCTGTGTGTGTGTGTGTGTATGTTAAGGAATTTAGACTGTAAGCTCCAATGGGGCAGGGACTGATGTGAATGAGTTCTGTACTGCGCTGCGGAATCAGTGGCGCTATATAAATAAATAAATGGTGATGATGATGATGATTTGCTACTGTCCTCTAGCATATGCAAAAGATACACCTCCTAGCAGGCGTGTATGTGTGATTCTGCATGTCTGCATCGGATGCGACCCATGTCCTAATGTACTTTTTCCGCTCTGCTCGTCCCTTAACTCCCCAGTTTCACCTCTCCAATCGGATTGTGGCACAAGTGGCAAATGCAAATTGTTCCAATTTACGCCGCGCAAACTAGCATAAGTTCAACTCGAAGATAGTATAAATACTTTATGTAATGCAGGCTAATGGTACCTGAAAAATATTATTTATTCTACAGGTATGACTTGTGGTGCTTTTGGTTCTTTTATTTTGCATCCAACTGTTTAATTAGTTAAAAGTCTAATTTCTTGTAACTTTTGCCTGACGTGATCAAATATGTTTCTCTAATGTATTCATGAACAACTGTAATGTAAAATATATTTCTTTTTTAATAATATAGGAACGTATATTTACATGACCTATATGAAATATGAAATGATCTTATCAAACACCATCAGTGTAGAAAGGGAGAAATTTGAAAACTTAAACATTCTGGATGCTGGTTGATACAGTTGAAGAAGCTGCACTGAAATGTTTATGTTCTCACTAGTTCTTTAGTAAATATCTAAGCGGTGTAAAAAAATGTTTTCAAAATACCCTCGGCCAACACACAACTGTGGGGGAGACACTTATGTCTGTTTGTGTTTGTTAATCTCTAACTTTTAAATGAACGGATTGATTTTCTTGTTTATGTTTGTGTATTTGTTTTTTTGTTTTTTCATTTTATTGTAATATTTTTCTTCTTTTATAATGATCACATTTCAGTGTTATTTTTGTTTCTTCATTGCTGTTCATGGTGTCTCACCTCTAGAGGGGGCTAACTGATAAGTTTCATCAATTCTTACATTGAAGCAGATTTAAATGTCGCACTGCTGCATTTTTATAGTATATAGATCAAGTTTAGGTGACACGTGACCTTTTGTACATTGATGGAACAAGGCACACGACCTTCTCTGACAGCATTGTGGGAGTTGTAGTTCATTAATATCTGGGGAGCAGAGCCTAGAGCTGCAAGCCTACTAGAATAGTCCTGACTACTATAACTACATGTTACGTACTAAACTGTTATGTCATTAAAGGTACATAAAGAAAAAAAAGAATATGAAGAACATGATCCACTGACCTGTGAAAGAGTTGGATCGATATTTCACTGTTTCACTAATTAAAATCACTCCCCTGATTCTATAGGGAAACCATCACTTTAAAGCAAAAATTACCTGACAAACAAAATGTTTCTTACAAATAAAAATATAATTATAATAATAATAATAATAATAATAATAATAATAAGACCACAAAATGTGACTAAATTCTAAAATTGTTCAAAACAATTGTAGCCCGGATTTCTAAATGAAGTCACGCAACAATTTGAAAACAACAAAAGAATATAATAACGGAGAGATATCCCGGCGCTATTGGTGTTCACGAAGAGAAAACGTTGATATACTTAATTTTATAAGTGCAATCTTCTAGATTTTCCCTACCTTCTTTCTTTTTTTAATAATGCTTCTTAACTCAAAATCCAGATTTATATGTGGAACAAAAAGAATGCAAACATAGTGTCTTTAAGGAGTAGATTTGTTTTCCAAGAGTGTGTCTTCCCCTAACACATTGCCTCACATAACGGGTATATAAACAAAATAAAAACATGAATCCAACAGTGTGTGTATCAAGGCTTCCTACCAGAAAGAGGATGGATCCGTCACAATGTACAACATGATGTTAATATCCCTGGGGTATACAGGTGACTATGAAGTCAATCCTACAGGTGTTCATTAGTGGCAGGAAGGCTTCCACATCAACCGTGGTGCCCACCGGTCCAACGCGTTTCAACCTTAATGCGGTTGGTTTTTTTCAAGGACCATCATTGAAGAATTTACTTTATATTATTCCATAAAAAAAAAAATAATAATAATAATAATAATAATAATAACATCAACAACAGTGACCAACACAGTCTTTTAGACCTTACAAATATGTGTAATGGACAATTTTCCAACCTATATTATGTGGGTGTAGATATCCACATTGGGCACAATGCTGGAAGCCTCAGGTTTCTGGCTTTACTGAGCCATAATATTGTATACAGTGTTACTGACGTTGTTGTTTGATCCCCTTGCAGCTCTGCAATCAACAATGTGTCCTGCAGGCTTGGGTCAAAACTCTCCAATTCCACGTTCAAGGATTCAAGGCATTACTGCAGAATAGACATAATGGACCTCATTTAGAGTCGGACGCAAAGTCCGTTTAAGAAGTGTAGGAGTGGGAGTGTGCCGCAGCTTGGTAGGGTATAACGAGTGGCAAGCAACCCCATTTGCGTCCCACTCTTAATACCCTATCGAGCTGCGAGCAGTTTCCACAGCTAGCTAACGCTTGCGCCACCTAATTCCAGCCGCACAGCTTTAGTCCTGGTTTGACGTGTGTTGCGTCTGCGCCTCACTGCGACTAGGATGTATTTACATGGTCACACCTTCACAAATCCGTATTCCTTCCATTCTCTCGTAGTGAGTCACAAGCTGTCGCAAGTGTTAATTGCGTCCAAGATGCAGGCAGATTTAGGGCTTTCTGCACATGCGTGGTAGTGTTTTTTGCTTAGATGCGCCTAAAACTGACTTTGCGTCCGACTCTAAATGAGGTGGGCAGCACGGTGGCTTAGTGGTTAGCACTTCTGCTTCACAGCGCTGGGGTCATGAGTTCAATTCCCTTCCATGGCCTTATCTGTGTGGAGTTTGTGTGTTCTCCCTGTGTTTGCGTGGGTTTCCTCCAGGTGTTCTGGTTTCCTCCCACACTCCAAAAACATACAGGTAGGTTAATTGGCTGCTATCAAAATTGACCCTAGTCTGTGTGTGTGTATAAGGGAATTTAGACTGTAAGCTCCAATGGGGCAGGGACTGATGTGAATGAGTTCTCTGTACAGCGCTGCGGAATCAGTGGCACTATATAAATAAATGGTGATGATGATGATGAGGTCCAATATTATTTGTTTTGTGAAGCAGAGATGGTGCTGCAGCCTGAATATTTTTTTATTTTTTTATCACACCACGAGTAAAAACACATGGCTATCAGTGAGAAGCAACATCTCAGTGCAAATATCATTCTTAAATCCGTCTACATCTAGCTATTTGTCCCAATCGATACCTGCCAACCTGGGGCTGGCACCACTAGGTAATTAAAGGATTTAGCTTAGTCTCCTAAAGCAATGTTTCAATATTTATGTTCTCTCCAGTATGGAACTGATTCCCTGTCAGTGAAGAAACTGCCATGTCTGAGCCTTTGAATCCAAAGCATACAAGTGGATTAAGTATATTTACATTTGACTTGGAAACAGAAAGAGTGACACAATGTCACTGGAATGTATCAATGTAACACATTTACTAACAGCTAGTAGGACGTACACGCTGCATTTACAGCAACTGTAACAGACTGTAATGTTATGAAATAGACAAGATTACATTCTATTCGGTAAAGGATTCCGTGGATCAAGCAGCAATCCCAGGTGAGAATCAGGTGTGTGTAGAAGGAGGATGCTGCAAATTACCATTCTCCTTTGTTATTTTTTTCAGGCTGCTATTGATGATTTATGACTCTGGACTAACATGACAGCCAGGTTCACATTCTTCAACTTATACCGTGAATTTCTTTATTCAATTGTTTGATTCGCTCCGCGCCCACTGCACTTAAAGTCCTGCACTTTAAATGCTCGTGAAGGTTGCTATAATACAGCAGTCGGTATTGTTTTAAAAAAAAAAATCATTATAATATTATTATTATTAATAATATTTTTGATTAAACATATTATATATTTTTATATATTCGAATATTATACATTCATGTATATAGATCATATGTATATCATATTAATATTATTATTTTCTTAGATTATTAAATTTTTTATTACATATAAATATATATATATTACATATAGTTATATATATATATATAAATGTTATATACATTTTTTTATTACATATAAATATATGTATATTACATACTGGTAGGTTAATTGGCTGCTAACAAATTGACCCTAGTCTGTGTGTGAGTGTGTATTAGGGAATTTAGACTGTAAGCCCCAATGGGGCAGGGACTGATGTGAGTGAGCTATCTGTACATGATATGTATATATATATATATATATATATTAGAGATGGGCGGGTCCGGTTCTCCGAGAACCGAACCCACCCGAACTTTGGGTATCCGAGTACCGAGCTGAGCAGCTCGGTACTCTCCCGCCCGTTCCGAATCCAAATCGAGGCCGAACGTCATTGTGACGTCGTCGGATCTCGGGGCTCAGTTCTCGCGATACTTCAACTTTATAAATACACGCCTCCACAGCAATCCATCGCCATTTGACAGAGGGAGAGAGCAGGGTGTAGTCATAGGCTAATTAGAGCAGGGACAGAGAATACAATATTGTTCTTGCAATTGCTCTAACCAAAATCGCTAGTGCAGAGAGGAGAATAGAGGTTTATTATTTTTTCTTCATATTTGGCACTCCCCAGCGCTTTTGGGGTGTCCCCCATAATTGTGCATAAATATTTCTGGCTGTCAAAAGTCATATCTGTCAGCAGTATCTACTAAATAATTTTTAGCACTCCTCAGTGCTTTTGGGGTGTCCTCCCTAATTGTGCATTAATATTTCTGGCTGTCAAAAGTCATATCTGTCAGCAGTATCTACTAAATAATTTTTAGCACTCCTCAGTGCTTTTGGGGTGTCCTCCCTAATTGTGCATTAATATTTCTGGCTGTCAAAAGTCATATCTGTCAGCAGTATCTACTAAATAATTTTTAGCACTCCTCAGTGCTTTTGGGGTGTCCTCCCTAATTGTGCATTAATATTTCTGGCTGTCAAAAGTCATATCTGTCAGCAGTATCTACTAAATAATTTTTAGCACTCCTCAGTGCTTTTGGGGTGTCCTCCCTAATTGTGCATTAATATTTCTGGCTGTCAAAAGTCATATCTGTCAGCAGTATCTACCAAATAATTTTTAGCACTCCCCAGTGGTTTGCGCTCAGAATGGATTCAAAGCAGTCCACATATGATCTAAATGAGCAACCAGGTTCTGTCACCAGTCCTGATGTTAGTGTTCCCAGTACGTCATCTGGCCAAGGCGATGTCAAACAACAGAGTGTTTTCAAATTAGTGCAAAAAACAAAAAACAAAAATTTTTTTACTGTATTGAAGCGAAAAGAAGTGTAACTGAGCAAAAGTTAAGTGACGATAAAAAAAAAATTGCAAGCATGCCATTCTACACACACAGTGGCAAAGAGAGAATGAGGCCTTCACCTTTGGCTATTAGTGGCAGATCCCAAAAAGTTACCCAGCCTACAATTGGTGCACAACTACTGTTACGCGTCAAAGCCGAGCTGCAAGATAACAGTGAGGCATTACAGGAGAATATTTGCTCTGATTCACAAATGACAACAATCCCTGTGGAGAGTCCATGCCACTTTGGAATTAGAAGAGGATGAGGGGGAGATTTGTGTAGGCGACGAGGGCGCTAATGATGATGTTGATGATTATGATGCAGACAGATACCAAATTGCCTTTCTCAATTTCTATTTATATTCTAGATTATATAACGGCTGAATAGTTTTCTATTTTACTCCTAGTGGAGAGAGGATCTGATGCAGACAGATACCAAACTGCCTTTGTCCATTTCAATTTATATTGTACAGTATATAACGGCTGAATTTATTAGTATTTTATACAAGTGGAGGGGGGCCTAGAGAGACAGAAACCAAACTGGCTTTCTCCATGTCAATTAATATTGTACAGTCTATAACGGCTGGATTTTTTGGTATTTTATACAAGTGGAGGGGGGCCTAGAGAGACAGAAACCAAACTGGCTTTCTCCATGTCAATTAATATTGTACAGTCTATAATGGCTGAATTTTTTGTTTTTTTAAAAAAGTTGAGGGGGGCCTATAGAGACAGAAAGCAAACTGTCTTTTTCCATTTCTTTACATATTTAACTATAAGTGTAGGGTGTAATATACATCCAAAGACGATGGCTGCATTGCCAATATGCATAGATGGAGAGGAAGACAATCTGTTTTGTGTGTAGAATAAATGAAGGCCTACCAACGAAGAATTAAACAGTTTTTTTTGATGATTTATTACCTCAACAATTAGATTACTTATCTCTAAAACAGTTGGAGCACTAAATTGGGTTATTTTAGGCACAAAAACATGTATTTTCCAACAAAATAACAAAACAAAACCAAACAAAACCAAAACCAAAACCAAAACACGCAATGGCGGTTTTGCAAAACCAAAACCAAAACCAAAACACGACGGTAATCCAGATCCAAAACCGAATCCAAAACCAAAACACGGGGGTCAGTGACCATCTCTAATATATATATATATATATATATATATATATATATATATATATATATATATATATATATATATATATATATAGTATTATATTATATATATATGCCACTATGCCACCACATAACACACACAAACAATATAATAAAATGTAGGCAGTGGAATGGACAGATTAGATGGTTTAATTGGTACTTTCCTGCGATCAGATTCTATTTCTGTTTCATGCTTGTGATCCTGGTATGTTGTTTGGGATTACAGGTGATTTACAGGTGATTTCAGACAAGTACGAAAGGAATTTGCAGATGCTCTGGTCTAAAATATGCTTGAGAAATGGAAATTACATCAGCAGATTGAAATATTGTGCAGCACATGGTGAGATTCACTAGCAGCAACATGCACAGGTGTCTGACTTAGAGTACCCTGACCTATAGTATTACCGATTCTTGTTCCTGTACAAGGGAAGAAATCCAACCTCTAGACCAGTGTTTCCCAAACCTAGTCCTCAAGTACCCCTAACAGTGCAGGTTTTGATTTTCTTGGGATTTTCTATTAATAGGTATAGATTTGCGACAATAAAAAATTATGTTAATTGTGTAATTATTTTTTCACCAAAGAATACACTTTTAAACTTACTCAGTTGTGTCTTCCGAATTAAGGAGTTGGGGGTTGAATAAAAGTACAACATTTATATTACAAATACAAAAGTATCATAATAAATGTTACATACAATTGAATTAAAGTTTGTTAAAAGCAGGTGCTGCAATAACTGCACTGTACTGTAGAGGGCACTGTTACATTATTAGCCGGAATAATTTCAAAGTGAATGAATTTTTTTTCTATTTTAGCCTATAATTACATAATTGCTGCAAAGGATCTAAATTACAGAAAAAGCCATAAACATTTGAAAATCACAACAGCACACTAATGGATACTGCATGAAATCACACATGGGCACTGTACGTCCAGTACAGCTTTTCAACTTTCTCTCCGGAATGGGCAACACATTAATGCAAGATCCAATAGACATAATAGATGTTTGTGTTTCTGCAGTACCCATGCATGTCATTAAACTGTTTGTTCAAGGCTTCTCAAATTATATTGAATGGACCAGTTCACTGTGATCTCTAAACATGAAGCCTGCGAGGGAGGCAGTTTGTAGAAGATAAAAGATTATGTGCATTGCACAGTCAATTACATACGATAGGGTCTCTGTTCCCTGACAATTTGCTAGAAAATACTTAAACCATTGTTTTAGTGCACTTATTTTAACTTAGATTGTTAAAGTGGGCTCCCGACTGCACATAGCAAGTGTTGACTAAACTGAAACTCAACATACTGTATCAATTTACTAGGTACTAGTGACATCAGTGAGGCGTGAGGCATGAGGCACAAAGCTGCCTCCGCTGTGTTTCTTAGGGAAAGACAGATTTCTCGTTCCCTGAGAATCAGTATGTATTCCTTAGGCCAGTGATGGCTAACTTGTGACACTCCAGGTGTTGTGAAACTACAAGTCCCAGCATGCTCTGCCAGCTATCAGCTAGTTATCTACTTGCAAAGCATGCTGGGGCTTGTAGTCTCACAACACCTGGAGTGTCACAGGTTAGCCATCACTGCCTTAGGCTAACAGAGAAAACACAAAATGGAAGTACACCGTACCTGTCGCTATTTTTGTTGGTGCTTCGGCTACTGCGGACTGTAGGGAATATTTAACTTCAGAGTGATTGTAACTATTTTTGTTCTTCTTCAAGTACTGTTTTTATCCTATGGACTTTCAAGGGCTTTTACTTCAAAACAGGTACTGGCAGCCATCTTGTGGGTACTCATCGGGCCTGAGTCACTAAGGCACAATGCATACTGAGCTCATCCTGCGCTTGTGTTAAACGGCATGTAAATCAGCTCTGTGTACTCCTGGGGGTAACTGTATTAAGCTGAGAGTTTTTTGTCGAGATTGAAAAGTGGAGATGTTGCCTATAGCAACCAATGAGATTCTAGCTATCATTTTGTAGAATGTACTAAAAAAATGATAGTTAGAATCTGATTGGTTTTTCAAACCCGCCAAAAAACTCTCAGCTTGATACATTTACCCCCTGAAGCAACAAGGAACGGATCTAACGATACGTGTGATGCTGAATACAGGTTTAGGTTTACTCAGCTCTACTAGAACAGACCCTACATGATCTGTACAATACTTATGTGGAACATAACAGCTCAATAGAAGGCACAGAAAAATAACATTAAGCAATTAATGTTATCTGTCATCAATATAGTCATTTATGATTATACTTGGAAATGTTTTTAAAAATTGTTGTTTTTTTGTTTGTTTTTCCTTGGCAAAACATTTATTAGGCTGCATATAATGACTAATGTACATAAGATACACTTTTACAGTTGCTCATGATTGCAAACTCATGTTTTGGCATGTATTAGTATTCAGGACTTACACTAGCCCCCTCAGTTGGAGCAAGAGATACGGCAGAAAACCAGCGTACTTCTGTGTGCGTCTAAGTCTGACTTGGACGTGGCTGCAGGGGAACGCCCTTACTGTATATTGCCTATGTGAATCCACACAGTGCCCGCCCTGGTCACACCCATAAATCGTGGGCTGTAGTAAGTGTCGTTTGTGCTCAAAGCTGACGTGGACGTGGCTGTGTTCTGTCTAGTATCGTCCAGTTCTGACCATGCGCAACGTGATTTTTGCGAGCGATACACTCAAAAAAAACGCAGCTACGTTCCTTAATAACTCAGGCCAATCATGTGCATCCTCTGCATATTGTAGCTGTAGTCTAACGTGTTTGTCTTCTGTTGACTTTTTCATATAAGAGCTTCTCACAGGCGACTCACAGAATGTCTGTATATCTGTCTTCATTGAACTACAGAATTTACAACTATTGTTCTAAAATAGGTTTCCTCCATTAAATGACTTTCGTTTTGCTAAGTACATTACTTTACCTTAGTTGTGTTCTCCTATGCTTTTACCAATACCTTTATATGTTATAGGCAGCCTTTTTTTATTTAGTGCCCTTGGATATGACATAAAACTGCTCTTTGGACACAACAATATCCAATGCACTGACTGTGTGCTCTCCTATGACAATTAAAATAAATAACTCTGCCTGATAGATCTAAAGTAATTATATGACTAATTTTTATTCTAAGAAAAAATAAGGATGCTTGGTGCTTGCTTGCTATGTCTGTTTTTCTTATGTACTTAGAGAGAGAGAGAGAAGACAAAGTTTAATCTAGTATTAGTTGGAGAAGTAACAAAACATATAGATGAGCAAAGCCACCACTATGCAAAGTGATCATGTGACTTCAACATTAATATGAAATAAGACTTGCTGGATCAGATTCCCCATCTCAGTCTAATGTATCCAGGCAGTATGAGTGGTATAGTTGTATGACAATAAATTATCTAAATAAATGAGAAATAAATACACGTCAGCATTTAGCTCTTCTGAATGGCTGGGTGCAGTCGTCAAAGCTGACATGATTGGTCAGGTTCTGAAAGACAGTAAATTATTGTATCTCCACTTTTGTGCCAACAGGTGACATGATATGTACCATTTATCTTCACTAGTTATATATCATACCATTATTGCACCAAAGACAAGAGGGCCTGATTCATTAAGGAAAGTTAAGCAAAAGTAAGTAAGTAAGGCAAAACCATGTTACATTGGAAGGGGAGGTAAATTTAAACTGTGATGGCAGATTTATATTTGGGGTAGGGCATGTCCTAGATCAACTTTAAATTTCAGCGTACAAATAAGCTATCAAGTATGTGTGTGCTACATGAAAAAACAGCCAGTATTTTCCTTATGTGCAAAATAATAAACTAATTTGCACCCCTTGCATTGCAACATGATTTTGTCCACAAAACTTGAGTAAGAAAACTAACTTAATGTTTTGCTTAACTTTCCTTAATGAATCAGGCCCTGAAAGAGCCTCAATAATTATATCAGGTTCCTTTAGCTGTAGTTGAGCTACTGAAACAACCAGCATGTCTTAACATCTCATAGTAGGAGCCAGGGCCGGATTTACCACTAAGCAACCTAGGCAATTCCCTAGGGCCCAGTGGTCCCCAGAGGGCCCTCCCAGGGCCGACAGTGAGACCACCCTTTAAAAATGGGCCGCTACTTATGGGCCAGTGCTATATTCTTGCCCCCCAGGCTAAAGTCTGCCAGCCAGCCCCTGAATAGGGGTATATGTTATGCTAACAAACTATAGTGCTATGGATTTTTTCAGGGAGGGGGCCCCAAACCAGAATCTTGCCTAGGGCCCCGTGAGGTCTAAATCTGGCTCTGGTAGGAGCATGTCAATGTTACATGGAGGTGTAACATCTTATTGAACCTCTTTCCCTGCTCAGACTAAAGTTAGGCAGAAGAGGACACAGATAAAACTGAGGGCCAGTCCAGCACTAAACACACTCTGGGACTTCAGCTGAGTTGGGCGTACACCCACATGCTTAGCGTAACACTTCGCAAGCTTGTACTACACATGCCCACAAAGTAAGACATACGCCCATATTCATATGCAGATTTGGTACTTATACCTCCTAACGATTGGAGTAGAGAAATGGGGCAGGGAAGGACAGAGCAAATGTGAACCGAGTATATTAAGGGTATAATTAAGCGCTGAGGCATACCTGCACCGAGGCTAGCTATGCCTGTCAGTAGCCGTATCACTTGCTGACAGTCACCAGCACTAACCGCTTCTGATTGGCTGATTCACCTCTGAAGCTGATAGATGTTTCCATTGTAGATCGTGCCTATGTTATATGATTTTGTGGGCATATTTTAGCATGCATTTTTTGCTACTTCCATTTGTATATGAGAAAGAGGATTATAAGTGCTGTACTATAGAAAGCTTTTATTTAAATCACAACTAATAGCAAATGTGCTTTTTCGCTATCAAATGAAATCTTATAGAAATGTGATTGTGCTTATGACCTGGCTGGATGTCCATGACATAAATCTTGTACGTAGGCTACTGGTGTAGACCTAGATGCAACTGCAGAGAGCAGCGAGGACACTAAACTTCTCTGCAGCTGGTTAGATGGTTTTGTGGCTGGCAGAACAAAAATGAGGATAAAATGCAGAATCCGTGGCTTTATAGTTCTGTACCTTCACAACGTCATGGACAGAAAAAGATAAAAACTAAAAGTGCGCAAATATAAACGCTGCACACTAGTGTATTTCTAGGCAGAAGAAACAAAACACATAACATTCATAAACGTCATCAATGTGTTACTGTCACACAAAATATCTCCAATTATAAAGAGTTCATTGGACAACCGCAAACAAAATTGATTTACAAAAACATCCAGACTGTCATGAAAACTCTGGGCTGCCGCACAAGCTGGACCTGTTGATCTGTCCTTGTTTAACTGTTTTAAGTTGCCCACATACAGTAAGATTTTGGTTGGTCAGTTTCACCAGATTGCCTAACCAATATGCGGTGTGTGAATGAATTGGATCTGAAGGACTGGAAAATCAGGTAGCCTGATCCAATCAGCATGTGGGTGAGGTCATCGATGGACCCCTAAGTGATAGTGAAGTGTGCGTAGCCAATTACTGTTGCAATCTGGATCACAGCAATCCAGCTGTGCTGTTTGATTGTCCATACAAATGGTTTACATAGTCAAAGGTCCGATCGGATTACAGTGTATGGGCCTTATCTATCAATGAACGCAAAATTACTGTAGGAGCGGATCTGAAGATAGGTTTGTTGATGAATACGGAGTCTAGGTCCACTCTGCTCTAACAGACAATACACTGCAGGATACGTCCAATACATATGTGGAACATAAACTCCCAAAAGAACGCACGGAAAACATAAAAACTATTAATGTCCCCTATTAATAATATAGACATTAATGACAAAACATTAAAAAACAAAAAGTGGGTTTTTGTTTTTTTCCCTAATAAAACACATTTATTAGGATGTTATTAATGTCTACCGTACATAAATAAATTTTTATAGTAGTTCCTGAATGCAAACACATGTTAAAGCATGCATGCACAGCCATCATCGCTAGTAATCAGTACTTACACTAGACCTGTAGCTGGTGCAAGTGATACGGCTGAAAATCACGTAACTTAAAGATGCCCAAAAATAAATCAGACACTGCTGTGTGTGCTCGAGTTTGGCACACCCTTAATGTACATTGACTTTGTCCATATGCCCATTCCCCTCCCCGTTACGCCCATGAAATCGTAGGCTGTAGTAAGGGTCCTTTGCGCTCAAAGATTAATTGGATATTGCACCGTTCTCTGGCATATGGTCAGTTTCTAGGTATACTCGGCATGTATCAGCATTTAATGAATCAGGCCCACATGTGTTTTGCATTAGTCTACTTGTTAACATAACATCTACATATTAAAACCTTGGATTATGCACTTTCATTTACTTTTGGCTTTGACTTTTCACAGTGCTATTATATAAAAGTTTCAGGGCCCAGGAGAATATCACATCTGATAAAAAAAAAATCATAGGAAAGGCGAGTTGGAACAGCATGTGGGCTGTACCCAACCTGGCAGCACTGTTTCTTCTGCAGTGGGCTGTACCCAACATAGCAGCACTGTTCCTTCTGCAGTGTGCTGTACCCAACCTGGCAGCACTGTTCCTTCTCCAGTGGACTGTACCCAACCTGGCAGCACTGTTCCTTCTGCAGTGGGCTGTACCCAACCTGGCAGCACTGTTTCTTCTGCAGTGGGCTGTACCCAACCTGGCAGCACTGTTCCTTCTCCAGTGGACTGTACCCAACCTGGCAGCACTGTTTCTTCTGCAGTGGGCTGTACCCAACCTGGCAGCAGTTTTCCTTCTGCAGTGGATTGTACCCAACCTGGAAGCACTGTTCCTTCTGCAGTGAGCTGTAACCAACCTGGCAGCACTGTTTCTACTGCAGTGGGCTGTACCCAACCTGGTAGCACTGTTCCTTCTGCAGTTTAGAAGTTACGAAGCTAACACTAAACATCTTAGAAAGGAATACAATGTGCAGGGTTGCACTGAACGGCAACACTTCCATGAGTTGTTTTCATGAAATTAACATTTTAACACTTTCATTTGCAAAACATTTAGTTTAGAGGGAAAAATGTCTGGCAGTTGACAGGCGCATTGCCTGCACCCCTGGGGGGTCAAGTACAGTTGGACGTAAGTCCGGGCTCAATGCAGAAAACTTGTAGTACTACAAGTGCCAGCATGCCCAGACACTTAATGGCAGCCTGGGACCTGTAGTACACCAGGGACAAAATGGTTCTTAACGTGTATTAATTTAATATTACCTTACACCCACTACCCTGGGTATGGGAAGAGCCTTAGTGCTTTTCAGCACAGGGCTGGATAAACCTAGTTGTGGGGGTGCATTTTTTGCGAACCCGATCTCCCTAGTGATCCAGCCGCTTGCTGACCAGCATGGGGGTGGTTTGTCATTATGGCAGGGAGACCCCGAGCAGCGGGTTTCCCTAGAGTGCTATAGTTCCACCAAAGTCTAGCCTAGGCAGCACTAGGGTTGGTTAAGCTGCTTTTGGTGTGTGTGTGTGTGGGGGGGGGGGGGGGGGGGCATTTTTAATTTGAATTGAATTATTTATTTTCTTATTTTTTAGTACAGCTAGGTCCTTATCTGTGGATACTTCCAACTCAGCACAGCATGTAAAGAGCGTGAACACGCCTTTACCACGGTCGGCTTGCCTACTACCTCACCCGTTCTGCCCGTTCTGCGCAGGCACAGTAGCCAAAACCACTGCACTTACAAGTCAGACTTCCGTCCGATTCTACATGAGGCCTTACAACTCCAGTTTGTGTTATAAGTGTGTGCAAAATCCAAACTTTTCTGGAAGAGAATAAATGGATAACTCTATATTGTACACTTTGAATTCTGCATATGGAAATGTTGAAAACTTAATATTAAATATAATTTTCTAATTATTTTCAACAGGCCTGGTGCAACAAACTTACATATGTTGAACTATGATTTCCTTTGTCCTAAGTAATGAGCGAGCGCTCACTTTCAGCAACATATTAGTAGATCCCAATGGTAAGTCCTGACAGGTGGTTTAACATCAACCCCTTGTGATTTGCTCTGAGCTGTGTTCACTGAACGTTAATGTAACTTGTAAAAATAGAAATCTATTGGTCACGAAAATACATATTTAACAAACACTGGACAGACTATGGACTCAACCCGCTGCATCCATGGTCTATCCAGAAGTAGTAACACTGTCATAAGCACTGGAACAGCATTCCCCTTACAGAGAGATTGCTTCTTATTTTGACAAGTACAGAATCTACCTTTGATCAGCACACAGCAACATGGGAAGAGGTTAAACCACATTTAAAGTACCACTAAATCTAAAATGCACATAGGTTTACATAATCTACTAAAAAAACATCCACACTTATATATGTAAACGTTTCAGAAGATTATCAGAATTGAGATAACTTTCTGCTGATATGGAAGTTGGGTTTTAAGCTCTTCTGTGGCAAGGGTTTAACATATCCTAATTTGCAGCTCTGCATAATATTAAAAATATATTGCAATTTAGACCAGGCAGAATGGTCGGACATTTATGAATGTACAGCCCATTGTTCTATAAATGTCCGCATTAAAGAAAATGCCAACAAATTGTTGCACAGGTGGTATTATGTCCCCTCTAAACTGCAAAGAATATACCCACAGACCAGCGCTGACTGCTGGAGAAACTGTGGTCAAACGGGAACTTTTATGCACATATGGTGGGACTGTCCCGGGATCCGCCCATACTGGACAGCAGTCCTTGCATTAGCTTCGGCAATTCTAGATACTCATATACCACCTGACCCCAAGCACATCTTACTTCCGCTGCCCCTTCCAGACCTCACCAAATCTGAACACAAGCTTCTTAGACACATCATCAGTGCTGCCACATGTCAGATAGCGGCCTCCTGGAAGAACTCTACACCGCCAACACTTCAGATGGTTTGTGGCTGTATTTGGCACACTTACCAGATGGAACACATTACTAGCGTGCTGAGGGGCTCCTCCGTCTCCTTTTACAAGGTCTGGTCCTCATGGGCTTTGTACCATAATCAAACTCCACTCCAGTTTTAGTGATATCCCTATATGGAATGGTATTTCTAAGCAAGTATATTTCTCTTTCATTTGATGCGTGAAGCCTTAATTTCCCACCCCTCCCTACATGTCCCCCTCCCACCCATCGCACCCCCCCCCTCTATACCCCACAATTCTAAGATATTAAAAACAACATCTTTACAATACTAGATGAATATACAATTGTTTTCCGAATACAAAAGTTATGAAAGTGTTCCTGCGTTTTGCTGTATGTAAACACGTGTTGTCTATTTTTTATTAACCTCTCGATATTCTGTAATGCCCTCTTTTTACTGAAAAAAATATGTTTCTAGTAAAAAGTTTAAAAAAA